>NW_020719083.1:733-11717 GCF_900518725.1 Notechis scutatus
GCCAGCAATACAGTAAGCTAGCAGGTTCTCTTGCTCCCTCTTATGGCGATTTACAGCCGCACCCAAAATTACATGCTTTGCAGTTAAAGTGACACACACTTAAACTCACTATCATAGTCTATATATATTATTTTACCCAAACTACGTTAAGTAACCTATGTTATTCCTAACAGAGCTTACAGAAGAAAAAAGGATTAGAACAAAAGAGAAACAAATATGTTTCTAAAAATGCCCCCAAACCCCTTTTAAGTATTTTTCCCAGGAATAAAAAAAGTATGGAGGACTGAAACAGTCCAATTCTCATTGTTGGATTATAATCCCAATAAATACTAAAATCTCTTTTGCTACTTGATTTTGTTTTGAAACATTTCAGTAAAATAATTTGAAAAGTGTAAGAAGGAGCAATGGGAAGAAAATCAGAGAACTAAAAAGACAGAAGAAAGTTAAAGACCAGTTGAATTGGTGTGGTAATAGGGAAAACTGAAATGTGTAACAAAAGACTGTATGTTCAATGGGCCAACATTTGTAATGCATGAATTCAATAAAGATGAATATCTACAATCTTTAGATAACTGACCTACAATGATTGAAAGAGTCTGTAAGTCCTGGCACACTCTTTTAATCATGGAGAATGTTTTAAAAAAGCACCAAGAAAGAGGAAATCTTACCTGCCAGGCTTCTATTGTTTTTTATTGTATTTGATCTATGTCCTTTTGGACGTTCTGATGTGTCCTAATTGTGTAAGCACCTTGTAAGGCTTGAGCCAAAGCATAGACAGCATTGTAAATACTGTAGCTATGTCTAAGCATGCTAGTTTCAAAGAAAGGTGCGAGAAGGTCCTCCAGTCTTTCTTCTCCAGTACACTCCAAATCTTCAGGAGCATCTTTATTTAATATTATGCAGTTAAAAGCTTGGTGCCAAAAATCTCTCAAAAAGCCATCTTAATTTTCCCCAGAAGGGTTGACAGCCTGTATATATTGTTGGAAACTTGGGAGTTCTTTTTTGGTAATTGAGAAGGAAATGGCCCCATGAAACTTTTGCATATCAAGCTCCCTTTGGAAGGAATGTAATGTGAAATCATTTTGTGCCATCATGATCCACACTTTTCATGTATTAAGTTTTTTGTGATGTATCAGAAGTTGTGGAATCAAAAATTGGCGTCACTAGTAGTGTCAAGGCCAACCACATAAAGACTATATTTTCTCCATGTACAATAAATGCATCTGCTTTTTTTCTGTGAACAAAACATTGGGCAGAAGGTCCACTGGGCAATCATAGGGCCGATGCGGGGGTAACCGGTCCGCCTCCTTCTCACTAAACACATCCGAGAAGTCCGACAGTTCAGGAGGTATGGAGACGGCAGAGGTGGTGATGTCCTGGCCAGCACAGGTGTGGTGTAAATGGTCCATGCACTGCAAACTCAGAAAAGAAATGGCATTCTGCGACCATGCCACCTGAGGATCATGAATCCGAAGCCAGGCCATGCCGAGGACTAATGGGAGATGGAGGTCCGCGGTGACATAAAAGCGGATCGTCTCCTCATGGTCTCCAATGACCAGGTGCAAAGGCTGGGTAGCGAATTGAATGGGTCCAGCAAGAAGTTCCCGCCCATCAATAGTCTCGACCCTCATCGGAGGGTCTACTGGAACCAAGGGGACATCAAAATGAGCCACAAAGGCCTGGTCCATAAAGTTAGTCATGGCCCCTGAGTCCACCAGTGCAATCGGTGGAATCCCTTTCGACTGGGTCACCAAGAAAACCCAAGTGTCCAGAAGTAGATGCCGAGGGGGCCCAGAGTCCACCTGAACTACTTCAGGTGGGTGTTTGATACATGCCCGACCTAGGGTTTCCCCAAGGTCGGGCCTGCCCCGTATCCCGACAGATCAGGCCGAGATTCAGGCACAGGCTTGAGTGCCCCCCTTCGCTTAATAGGACAAGAATTAGCAAAATGTCCTGGCCCCCCACAATACAAACACAAACCTCCTTGATGTCTCCGTGTTCGCTCTTGGGCCATCAGGCGAGGACTGACAGCTCCCAACTCCATTGGTTCCTCGGCCATTGCCACGACATGTTGGGTGACCTGGGGCGCTGGTTGCACAGGGTGCTGTGGCAGAGATGTGGATGGCTGCTCCTGGACGGTGCGTCGAGTCTTGCACCGTTGAAGTCAGGCGTTGATGCGCAAACATTGCACCACCAGAGCATCGAGGGTCGGGGCCGGTTCCACTTGAACCAACTCATCCTGCAAGTCCTCCGACAGGCCATCCTGAAAAGCGTCCATCAAAGCCGCCTCATTCCAAGTAGAGTCCAAACAGATCAGTCGAAATTCTGAAATGAACTCCTGCAAGGGGCGTTTCCCCTGGTGAAGTTCTTTCAGGCGTCTGGCTGCTGTCTGAGCCCGTATGGGGTTCTCATACATTAGTCGCAGGTGACGCCAAAACCCCTGATAGTCTGTTAGCAATGGACTGTCTTGCAATAATAAAGGAGTGGCCCACCTGGCAGCCGAGCCCAAAAGGAGGCTTACAAACCCTACCTGAGCCCGGTCATCTGGGAAATCCTCCGGCCTCATAGCCATAAACAATTGGCACTGTCCCATGAAAGCCGGGAACATCTCAGGCTGCCCAGAAAACTTATCCGGCACAGCCACCGGGCATTTCCGACGGGGAGGGGCAGGAGGAGCAGCATGAGCCTGCAGCAGAGCAAGTCGATTAGTCAATTGGGCCACCTGCTGTTGCAGAGCCTGGTTTTCATTCTGCAGCTGTTGGTGAAGTTGCTGCTGCTGCTGCTGTTGCTGCTGCTGGTCCATCTTGGTCAAAAGATGGTTTACGTGGAGTATGGGACAAAAATGTTATGTCTCACCTTTCCAAGGAAGATGAGAAGTCCAAACTCCGACCAAATACAAGCAGGCAAGAAGATTCAGTATTTACAGAGTTAATTCCTTTAAGCAGGCAATGTTCTTGGCAGTATCACACACGCTGCCTGCCAAGTCCGACAAGATAACCAGAAACATTAATCACGAAAGCTTTCAAGAAACAAGATACACCGAAGCTCGACAGAAAATTCACACTTTGTCCCGTACAGAGTTTCCAGAGAAAACACACCCACTTTTGTCCCTTGTGGGGTGTGTCTCCATTACTCAGCTCACTCTCTCATTCGTCCACGCCTCCTACGCTGCAGCTCACACTTTTTCCTGCGACGCTGCCTAGCATCAAGCCAGCATTCGTCTACTTGATTCTATTTATTTATTTTATTTATTTATTTGATTTGTCAATTGTTTACAAGATAATAAGTACAAGTGTATACATAGTTGTGAATATATGAAATGGGTACATATAAGAAAAATAAAAGAATAAGAGAAACAATAGGACAGGGACGGTAGGCACGTTGGTGCGCTTATGCACGCCCCCTACAGACCTCTTAGGAAAGGGGTGAGGTCAATAGTAGACAGTCTAAGGTTAAAGTTTTTGGGGTTTGGGGAAGAGACTACAGAGTCGGGTAGAGTATTCCAGACATTGACCACTCTATTGCTGAAGTCGTATTTCCTGCAATCAAGTTTGGTGCGGTTTACTTTGAGTTTGTATCTGTTGTGTGCTCTTGTGTTGTTATGGTTAAAGCTGAAGTATTCATTGACAGGTAGGACATTGCAATGTATGATTTTATATACCATGCTTAAGTCGGACCGAAGACGGCGTAATTCGAGGTTTTCTAGTTTTAGAATTTCGAGTCTGGTGGCGTAAGGTATTCTATAACGGGTAGAAGAGTGGAGAACTCTTCTTGTGAAATACTTCTGGACTTTCTCAATTGTGTTAATATCACATACGTGATAAGGATTCCAGACTGATGAACTGTATTCGAGTATTGGTCTAGCAAATGTTTTGTATGCTCTGGTTAGTAGTGAGATATTACCAGAGAAAAAGCAACGTAGGATTAGGTTAACAACTCTTAATGCCTTTTTGGCTATGTAGTTGCAGTGAGCTCTAGCACTTAGATCATTAGAGGTGAGTATTCCCAGGTCCTTTACAGAGCTTGGGTCATCAACAAGATCTTGACTATTCAGCTTGTATTTTATTTTCTGATTTTTTTTACCAATATGTAAGACAGAGCATTTATTTGTTGAGATTTGGAGTTGCCATATGTTAGACCATTCAGATACATAGTCTAGATCTTTTTGGAGGGTAGTAGTATTGTCTGTGGTATTGAACAGCTTTACATCATCAGCGAAGAGAACGCAATTGCTCTTGATATGATCACAAAGGTCGTTTATGTAGATTATGAAGAGAGTTGGTCCTAGAACACTGCCTTGGGGAACACCACTATTGACAGGTACTGGATTTGATAGGGCGTTCCCAATTTTGACCATTTGTTGTCTGTTTGACAGGAATGCTTCTATCCAGTTATTCAGTTGTCCAGAGATACCATAAGATTTTATTTTTAGGAGTAGTTTGTCGTGTACCACTGAATCAAAGGCTTTGCAGAAGTCTATGTAGATTGCGTCTATTGCTTTGCCCTGGTCGAGTTGAGTAGTCCATATGTTTTTGCAGTGTAAGAGTTGCAGATTACAGGATAGTTTTTTTCTGAAACCAAATTGTTTATTGGAGAGTAGGTTGTTTGTCTCTAAATGGAGGATGATGGATTGGTTAATAATTGATTCCATGACTTTACAGGTGACGCAGCATAAGGAGATTGGTCTGTAATTTTCAACTAGGCTTGGGTCTCCCTTTTTGAAGATGGGAATGACTGTGGCTTGTAACCATAGGTTGGGCAGGGAGCTGGTTCTGAAAGATCTTTCAAAGATTATGCTTAGAGGTTTGGCTATGGCAGCGGATAGTTTTCTTAAGAAGTAGGCACATATTCCATCCGGTCCAATAGATAGAGATGGTTTTAGGTTGCGTAGTGCTTTTTCAACGTTGTCTACTGTAAAATCGATATGTATTAGATCATTATTGTTGTCTGTGGTACGGCTAGGAAACATTGGGCATGATCCATTACTGTTTACAAACACTGAGCCGAAGAATGTGTTAAAGATGTTGGCTTTAATGGTGTCGTCGCTGCAGTCTTTACCATCAGGTCCTATCAAGGGAGGGATGGACCTTGAGTCTTTTAGTTTGTTGTTTACAAAATTGTAAAAAGCACGGGTGGAATTGGTGCTTAGAAGGTTTTCCTCTTGTTTAATGTGGTAATTGGTGCATTCGGTCTTTATCTGGTGGCATAAATTTTTATATCGGTTTTTGAAATTAGCAACGTGACCAGATTTGTTTTTCCGCCAGAGTGATCTCTTTTTGGATTGAAGTTTCCTTATTGATATGGGTAATCTGCTTTTTTGTTTTGTTTTTGGAGTTGTTGTTGGAACATATAGTTTGATGACTCTTTTGACTTCAAGTAAAAATATGTTGTAATGATCTTCAACAGTATTGCATCCAGTGAATAGAGATTGCCAATCGAGGGATGAGAGATCGTTATCTATAAGATCATAATTGCCTTTTTTGAAGTTACAACTAGGGATGACATCGTTGTGGTGATTTTTGCGTGGACGTATGTTGAGGCAAAAGTCAATCATATTGTGATCACTACTGGAAAAGGGTTCTTTGGTTTGTATTCGGTAAATTAAATTCAAACTATTGCAGAAGATGAGATCGAGGCAGTTGTTCAGTCTAGTGTTGTTGGTTACTAGTTGTTCAAGACCTAGATTTGTAATAGCATTGAAGAAGGTTGTGTGAATGATTTCAGTTGTACAATTATTTAGGGTCCAGTCAATATGAGGTAGATTGAAATCTCCAAGAAAGATAAAAGGGTATGGGCAGGATGTAGCCCATGTTAGTAGTGTATTTAGCTTGTTTATATGTTCGATGTCATAATCAGGTGCTCTGTAACATAGTAAGAATCGAATTGTGATATTTAAGGATAGTTCACAGATGATGGTTTCAGGAAGGGCAAGCTCCTGGGTAACTTGGATATTTTTTAGATGTAAGGATTTTTTGTAGAATATAGCAACACCACCTCCTCGACGATTTTCACGATCTGATCGGTAAACATGATAGTCTCTTACTGTGGTAATGGAGTCGGGGAGAGATGCATTGAGCCATGTTTCACAGACAAATATAATGTCAAAGTTAGCCATATTTAAGAGGATGAGAAATTCAGGTATTTTATTCACGAGGCTTCTTGCATTGAGTAGTTTGCATTTAAGTCCGGCAGCAGTTGGGATTGAGGTAGTTGGGGGCGTGCGTGCCTAGTCTTGGGTGATGGTGGGTGGTGGGTAGTTTTGGGTGATGGTGGGTGGTGGTAGGTGGTTGAGGTAGGGTAGTGGTTGAGGGTAAAAGTTGGGTATTGGGTTGCGTGTCTTACTTTTGATGCAGTCAGCATGGTAGTCAATGTACAGGTCCTTCTCTCCATTGTCTAGACGGGTTTTGAGTTCGATGCGGAGTGCACGGGAGCGGGCACGTTGCTGTATGGTTAAGTCAGGGCGGCAACGGAGGTTTTTGTGGTTGGTGTTGGTTTTGGCGAGTGAGTTTATAGTGTAAATGAGTTTACGTTTGCTTGATTCATTTTTGCAAATGATCCTGCACAAGCGTGGGGCCACAGAGCCGTCTCTATTTTTAAGCTCTCGGTCAATGCGGGAAATGTCAAGTATTTCATCGCCGGAGATGGTTGATGCTTGGTAATCTCTGATGATGTTTCGGACAGTTGTGATGTCATCATTGACAATGCTGTCTTCTAGTCCAAATAAGATGGCGTTTGGACGTTTCCGTTCACGCTCAACAGCTTCTCTGATGAGGATTGGGATATCAATATTTGTCTGGGTTGCGTTTATTTGTGGATTGGGTTTTGGATTGGATTGTGGTTGTTGGGTGGAGATGTGGTTTGTAGCTATTTGATGTTCAGGTTTTTGTGTTGTGTCTTTTTTTTCGAGGTTAGTTATTCTTTCTTTTACGGCGTCCAGGGATGCTAATATGGTGTTGAGGGATGTTTTAATGGTTTCGATGGTTGAGGATGTTTCAATGGTTTCAATGTTTGGGGATGTTTTGATGGTTTCGGCGGTATCATCTCTTTTAGACAAATCTAGTTTGGATAAGCATAATTTGCAGAAATATGGAAACTCATTGGATGATTCTAGGTATTGAATCATTTGCTCAGGTAATCCCAAGCAGTCATGGTGGGTGTATTTTTTACACAGAGAACATTTGATGGAGTATTTATTATCTATTAGATTTTTGCAGCATTTAAGGCATGTGCAGGAGTCTTGAAGTTCATTGGTGCAGGAGTCTTGTAGTTCATTGGTGGGGATTGTCTTCTCATTGAGTTGTGGTTTGAGGTAGGATTTTCTTTTTGGCATGGTAATATTGGTAAAATAGTACGTTGATTGAATTAATTAAATGAACAATTTAGGGTAATCTATATAGTCAATATTACATCAGACAATATCAAACAATCTATTGTAGTAATCTCTCAAATCAGATAGTATTTCTAAGCAACAATCAGCCTGGTCAATTAATTACTCTAATCACTAGTCAATTATTTACATTAATCATTACTCACACTGTTCATTTAAATCCACTAAATCAAAGATTTTGCTATTCAATTAAATTGCATGGATTTTGGTCTTTTAAACTAGTCTGTAATCATACTATTTGTACTAAACACTCTAATCACACTAATCAGTTAAAAAGCAATAAATCAATTAAACCATTAATAAAATATTTTATAGAAATTGATAATCTAATCATTGGTATATGTGATGAGGTAGAAAAGTTGTGAGTTTTGAGGTGATGAGGTAGTATTAGGAGTCTTCTTTGTCTGAGGGGCTCGTCCTAGTTAAAATGGCGTACCCCCTCCACTCTTATTTAAGGGCTTTTAGATCGTGAGGAAGGGATTACTGTCCTCGGGGCTCTTCAATTTCTTCAAGGGATGGAGAACGTGGCTACCGAATCGCCCTTTCTCTAGATTCACACGGGGACTTAGAACCAGAAGGAAACCTCTCCGGAGCGACCCACAACAGGAGACCGAATTGGGAGAGAAAGTTGGAGCGCTCTCACCCAGCGATCTTCCCGGCCGGCGCTTCTTGGGTTTTCTTCCTTCTCTCACCAGTCCGCGGGAGCTCACGGCGAGTTGCAGCGGCGGACACAAGAGTCAGAGACGGCAGCTTTAGTGAGGACCGGAGCGAAGCGGCAGCAGCGGCAGCGGCGTCAGCGGCAGCAGCGGCAGCGGCGTCTCCTCCGTCTTTTTCCTTCCCTCGCTGCCCGTCGTCTCCCTCAAGTTTGTTTTTTTCAGAAGTGGGTGTAATTTTCCCTCCGTATCGTTACCAAAGGCTTGGAAGCCTCGTTCAGCTGACGGTCAGTTTTTGCACCCTTTAGGCGGAGCGCCGATCTTTCCTCGCCAACAAAGCGTTAAAGCGTTCTCTCTCAGAGGCTGCTCCGATATGCCTTCCTCCTCCTGATTAGCCTCAGGCTGTCCCTCTTGGTTATCTGCCGAAACCTGAGGCATAATCAGGGAGGAAGGCATTGCCGAAGAGGAAAGTCTTGGGGAGGAAGGCATTCCCAATTCCACCTCCTCATCTTCTGAGTCCTCTTCCTCTAACAATGCAGACTCAGGACTCGGAGCCACAACACACACACACACACACACACACACACACACACACACACACACACACATGGTATTCAGTTTTGCTCGGGTATTTTCCCACGTCATTGTAGTTGTGCTTTTAAAGTTGTAGCAACTTTAAAAGCACAACTACAATGACGTGGGAAAATACCCGAGCAAAGCTGAATACCATACATGTAAGTACCTGCGAAAACTTAAGAAAACACACACACACAAGTTTTATTCAATTTTTCACATAAAAACAAAAAGCTCTTTTTAGTGTACAATATATTTCAGGATCATCAATTTTTACATATAAATATGACAATAGTTATACATTCATATATGCATACTTAATTCTATTATTACCTTTTCCATTCCAAACTTTCAGAAAAGAGAAAAACAAGCAGATTAATCCTAATCTCTTACATTAATCTCAATCCAAGCATCCTTTCATTTCATTTCAATTATTTCAGATATAATCCTTTAATATTTATTTTAAGAATAAAAATAACAATATATGTTTGCCTAATAAAAAAAAGGTTACCAATGTCTCTCTTTCCTTTTAATAGTCTGTGTTAGCTTATTAATTTAAATAGTTCTTTAACCTGTCATATTTTCTTTTCATCACACATTCTTTCTATAAATTCTAGATTAATACAAGTTTTAACACAAGAGAAAAAGAAACAAGCATAGGTTTCCCACCTTTTATTGCTTTGAGTGTGACACCTCAGTGGTTAAAATATACCTTTATTCTGTCATCTTAATTCCCAATAAACCTTTATTTTTAAGTAGTTACAATAATAATCATTACATCTTTTCATTTGGATTCCGCAATATATTTCCCCCCCGTAATTTTATTTCTAATTTCAAAAAAGTAAAAGGGAAAAATTGACTATTTAATTCCTGGTCACTAATATTGTCCTCATTTTAAACATCTTCACATTCATTTCAATTATTACAATTTCTTCAATAGACCTTAACTTTTCTTTTAAAGATAAAAATGTATATTCATCTAATAAGAGTTATCAGTATCTATCCCTCCTTTAATAATCTATATTACCCTATTTTCTAAGTATTTTTTAATTGCAAATATATTCTTGTTACCCCTTGTCACCCTGCAGAATCCCCTTTTTAATTCATCAGCCATTATCTCTATAAAAACAATTTCTTTTCATCATTTTACTATTTCTGTGTTTCTTTATTTCCTGCACCTGTTTCTTACTGCCTCTCCTCCCCCACTTTTTCCCATATCTTTTCTCATTCCAGTTTATATCCCTCTCTTTCTTGATATCTTCCTTTTCCCTTTTCTGTTGCATCTTTCTACCTCTCCTGATTTCACAGGTATTCCTCTTTTTGATTACCTTCTTAAATATCAACTTTTTAACCCTACCTTCTTTGTAGTGTTCTTTGTGTTAATTGTCTATTTAAGATGGCTTCTCCTTGAGCCGACTCCGACTCCTCTGAAGTTCTTTCTTTTTGTTCTTAAATTGCCATTTCCATTTCTTCTAACACAGGAGGAACTATGAAAGACTTTACAGAAGGATTTCATTTCTGAAATATCTGAATTGTTGTCATGGAAGTCTACAGAATAAATCATATTTCTTCTAGTCCTTGGAAAGGAGAACTTATTTTCATCTTAAAGCTCCATGAAAGTTTTCATCCTCTGTAAATTTTCATTTAATTCATTATTAGAAAACATTCACCTTATAGCAATAAATTATCTTCTACACAATCAAATTAAGGGTAATGAGTGTTTTGAAAACTAAATATTTTGTCCTTTGAAATCCTCCAGATATGCTCCAAAGTTCTGAAGTGGTTATTGACTAGGGAAAACATTGAATGGGTTGATTTTTTCCATGAGAATCTTAGCTGAGTGGAACTAATTTTTGAGTATATATTACATAAGATCTTAGGATGAGGAATGTAGAGCTGAAGAACATAGCCATATATTTAGAAATTCATGTTTCCTTCCACAGTAAACTGTTTCTGCTGTAAGAGCTTGAGAAGACTGTGAGTAGAAGAACCCACATTTCTACTATTGCTGTGAACTTTTGTGTTTGAGCTTTGGGTTGCTCTTTCAAACATTGTAAAATGCTCTGTGATCTTTTTGAAATAGGGCCTCAACTATCTAATCAACATATAAACAAATAGATACATGGTATTAATAACAAATGCTTCCCCCAAAGTTTTGGAAATTATTTTTTATTCCACAATGATTCTAATGTTTGTTCTGTTGAACTGTTGAAAGGCTGGAAAATGCCTTTCTTCTGAGGGTTCGGTTTTCCTGCTGGGAGAACTCCAGTGCAAGGACACAGGCAACTGCTTGGAAGCTGGTTCTTTTTATTTTTCAGGAAGGCGAGAGATAGCAAGAAGTCTGCGTTCCTGGGGCTAGCTCTCTTTGTAT
>NW_020719085.1:0-12528 GCF_900518725.1 Notechis scutatus
TTCCTTCCTTCCTTCCTTCCTTCCTTCCTTCCTTCCTTCCTTCCTTCTCATTCCCATCTCCTTCCTTCCTCCGAACTCTGGAAGGGATGAGAGGAAGGGGGAGAGATTGGCAGCATGGCTGGTGACCATGCCACCGCTGTCTCTGGCTTTTCCACGCAGGGGAAAGGGTGGTCCCAGTGAAAGGGAAGCTTCACAGGCTGCGAGGCCAGGCCAGCGAGTGGGGCATGGAGGCTTGGGGCTGGAACACGGTCAGCCTTAGATCTGACCTACCTGGCTGCCCTGGAGCCAGCGAGGGGCCACCCCACCGCCTCGGAGAAAGGGAAACCTCGTAATCTGTGAGGTCAGGCAGGCAAGCAGGGCATTGAAATAGTGGTGCAGGCACGACGCTGAACTACAACTTGTGGTGGGCATCTGGGCCAGAATGCAGTCAGCCTTAGATCTGACCTGCGGAGCCACCCTGGAGCTAGCGAGGGTCTGCTCCCGCCACCTTGGCCCTGCCCCCTGGGCCTCCACACAGGAGGCAGTGTGTGCTGGTGTCCTGGGTGAAAGGGAAACGCTCAGAATGTAGTCAGCCTGCAGCACAAGATGGTCCCAAGGGCCTGCACGCTCACCACCTGTGTGCACACCCAGGGGCTGCAGCGGGGGCAGCCCCACGGATCTAAGGCTGACAGTGTATTGGCACAGATGGCCACCACCAGGTTGTAGATCAGTGCCCGGTCAGCCTGGGTTGGGCCAAGGTGCTGTGGGCCGGTCCTTTGCTGTTGCCAGGGTGGTCCCGTGGGCCAGATTTAACTATATTGCAGGCCAGATCTGGCCTATGGGCCTTGTTTTGACATGTTTGCCCTAGCATGTTTTTTATGTGTGCGCCTAATATAAGCCCTACCCCCCAAAATAAACCCTACTTAAGTGCCTGCGCAGGGGCCACCCCCATTCCATCTGGTTGTGGTGAAGCTGCCCAATGTACCCTGCAGCGGCTTACCTCAGGGCCCCTGCAGCCAGGCCATCCATGCCCCAACACATGCCTCGCGGCCTCAGAACCAACAACCATGTGCAGCAGGAGTCCACGGAGCCACTGGCCCACTTCATCTGCTTGCTTGAGGCCACAACAGAGCAGGAGGCTGAGTGGTGTGGTGGTGCTGTGGCCACGAGGCGAGGCAGGTGTCAGGGTGTGGATAGCCTGGCTGTGGGGGCTGGTGCGGGGTGAGTGGGGCAGCTTCACCACCCCCCTGCCTCATGGTGGCAGCACTGGTGTGCTGTGCAGCCTCCTGCCCTGCCACGAGCAAGCAGAAGTGAGCCTCCCATACATGGGAAAAAAGTAAGATGCCCTCAAAAATAAGCCCTAGTGCTTATTTTGGGACCCAAAAGAAAATAAGACACAGTCTTATTTCCAGGGAAACACGTGTGTGTATGTGTGTTTCTGCCCCACCTTTATTCATTTTCCAAAGATCCAAGGCAGAAAACATATCCAACATACCTTCCTCCTATTTTTCAAACAACAATCCTATGAGGTGGGTTGGGTTGAGAGTGACTGGCCCAAGGTCACCCAGATAGCTTTCATGACTAAGGCAGAACTTGAACTCACTATCTGCTGCTTTTTAGTCTGGTGTCTTAACCACTGGACTACACTGGCTTTTACTTTTCACTCTATGTTTGTGTGTGTGTGTGTGTACATCTATCTATCATCAACTAACTAACCAACTATCTTTAACTATCAAACATTCTGTCATCCATCCATCTGTATTGAGGTCTTGGTTACATTCCTTTGTATGGTGCAAAATCTGTATTTTTACTTGTGTGAGCTATTTTGGGCACAGAGATTAAACATTAAACTAAATAATAAATGCATTACAGCATGCTGTCTCCAAACTTAACAAACTGAATGGATTGGAATCTATAAGTCAGTGTGATGTTTTTGTGGTGTAGATGATATAACATGCAAAAGATTGCCATTTTCTATTGTAGCATATATACATGGAAGGTGTACGCTATGCATGTTGTGCTCAAAATTGCAGTAAGGACAGTGCTTCAAGTTACAATAGACTTTGGCTCACTCGACTGTGATGAGATATATTTAATACTATGACCTTGTTCCATAAGATGTTATATATACCTTCATTTATTATTTAAGCTCTAGGATTGGACTTCCAATGTTTACAATATCCTTCTGAGTTCTGCTATCAAGTTTCTAGTCTTTTTCATCATCACACCCTTCTTTTTGTAGTCATCAGTGTCACTTCTGAAACAGCTGAGATATGTTGCACAGTTTTTCCACAATAAGCATTTTTCTAACCCTGAGGTGAGAGCGAGTTGATTTGGGTTAAGTTTAAAAACATTATGGCTCAGTTGCTTTGCTGTGACAGAACCTGACAGGGAGTTCTTATGATTAATTTGGGGCTTTCCTTTCCTTACAGACAGAACAGATTCAAATTGCAAGGGAATAAAAAGCATTTTGGTTGACCCTGACAAAATTCTGGTCTAAGCCTTAATGTGAAATAAGCCTGAGCACAAGTCTGATGATGGACTCAAATTTAACTCCCCCTCCCCTTTTTCTTTTTTCTCTTTCTCCTGGCAGAGACCATTCGCACAGCCACCCCCTTTCCCATGGTCAGCCTCTTTCTGGTCTTCACAGCCTTTGTCATTAGCAATATTGGACATATCCGCCCACAGAGAACCATTCTGGCTTTCGTTTCAGGCATCTTCTTCATCCTTTCTGGTAAGGTTTCAGAAGCTGGAACTATTCTACTAAGGGAAATTGATCTGTGATGCCTCACTTAACGACCCTGGTGGAAGTGACATTGTAAGCTCATTGTAAGGTCACAAGATGTCTTGCTGAACATTCATGTGGTTTAGCGATGGAATTGCAGATGCCACTGGTGAACATTCAGCAAGAACTACCAGTATTTGTGGAAATGCAAGTTTTTAGGACTAAGCTCTTAGCCTCTGGTGCATGTTGGATGTTTGGTAGGAGGAAATTTGCCATTTTTTCACTGTTATCACACAACAGTTCATTGTTCATCTTATTTCAAGTTCTGCTGCTTTCGTTGATATAAATCTCAGTTGCGGCATTGCTGTGGGTGGAGAAGATGTTGGTTCATGGGCTTAGGCATCTTGTCAGAACTTGCCCCACTGGGCTGGTGGAGATGGTAGATGAAGAGGTTGTTTACTCACCAAGTATCCTGTTTTGAAGACCTGGATAAGCTTGCACTGCTGACAGCTAAGCAGTGCAGGGAAGAGTGCCCAAGCCATCTCTTGCTTGCTTGCTCTCTGCTGCTTCATAGCCTAGCCAACCCCTCCCAGCTGTCAGGTCTTGGTTCAGGCTGATATTGAATATTAACTTTCCTACAACTCCAAGCAGAATTTCCTAATGTTTCTTCTCTCAATCCCAACTTTTGTCTTCTCTGCTCTTCTTCAGGGCTGTCCCTGGTGGTGGGCTTGGTCCTGTACATCTCCAGCATCAATGACGAAGTGATGAACCGTCCCAGTGGCTCAGAGCAGTATTTCCAGTATCGCTATGGATGGTCCTTCGCATTTGCTGCCTCTTCTTTCTTGCTCAAAGAGGTACAGAAGACAATACAAAACCTTTCCATTTCAGCAGGCACCACTCATTGTTAGGTTCCCTTCATATCTTACAAAATGCGATTAGTTTGGTTTGGGCTTCATGGGTTGTGTGAACATAATGAACTATGTGTCAGGCCACCTGCCGTTGTAATATTTTCTCAAGTCCCCCACTTTAGCTTGTCTGCATTGTTGTTATATCAGCACACTACTTGGATGATTCTATGAGTTACAAGAGAGGAAAAGGTTTCAGCTGTCGAAGTGTGATTTTAAAAATCATGGCTCACTGCAATTTGTGAATCCAGTGTGCCTCAAATAGCATTTTCCAGGCTTTTTCCAGGAGTGGAGCAGAAGGAATTGCTTGCCTCCTCTACCTACCAGATGGCTGGAAAAGCCTCATGTGGTGTTGTTGTTGTTGTTAGTCGCAAAGTCCTGTCTGACCCATCGCAACCCCATGGACAACGTTCCTCCAGGCCTTCCTGTCCTCTACCACCCTCTGGAGTCTATTTAAGCTCACGCTGACTGCTTCAGTGACTCCATCCAGCTACCTCCTCTGCCGTCCCCTTCTTCTTCTTTTGCCTTCAACCGTTCCCAGTATTAGGCTCTTCTCCAGGGAGTCCTTCCTTCTCATTGGGTGGCCAAAGTATTTGAGTTTCAGCTTCAGGATCTGACCTTCTAAAGAGCAGTCAGGGTTGATCTCCTCTAGGACTGACCAATTGGATTGCCTTGCAGTCCAAAGGACTTGCAGGAGTCTTCTCCAGCACCATAGTTCAAAGGCCTCAGTTCTTTGGTGCTCAGCCTTCCTTATGGTCCAACTTTCACAGCCATACATTGCAACTGGGAAAACCATAGCCTTGACTATACGCACTTTTGTTGGCGGGGTGATGTCGCTGCTTTTTAGTATGCTGTCTAGATTTGCCATAGCTTTCCTCCCCAGGATCAAGCATCTTTTAATTTCTTGGCTGCAGTCCTCATCTGTGATGATCGTGGAGCCCAGGAAAATAAAATCTGTCACTACCTCCATTTCTTCCCCATCTATTTGCCAGGAATTGAGCGGGCCGGAGGCCATGATCTTAGTTTTCTTAATGTTGAGTTTCAAGCCAACGTTTGCACTCTCCTCCTTCACCCACATCAAGAGGCTCTTTAGTTCCTCTTCACTTTCTGCCATGAGAGTGGTATCATCTGCATATCTGAAGTTGTTGATATTTCTCCTGGCAATCTTAATTCCAACTTGTGATTCATCTAGCCCTGCCTTTCTCATGATGTGCTCTGCATATAAGTTAAATAGGCAGGGCAACAGTATACAGCCTTGCCGAACTCCTTTCTCAATTTTGAACCAATCAGTGTCCAGTTCTCACTTCTTGACCTGCATATAGGTTTCTCAAGAGACAAATAAGATGGTCTGGTACTCCCATCTCTTTAAGAACTTGCCACAATTTGTTGTGATCCACACAATCAAAGGCTTTAGCATAGTCAATGAAGCAGAATATGTTTTTATGGAACTCCCGAGCTTTCTCCATGATCCAGCATATGTTGGCAATTTGATCTCTAGTTCCTCTGCCTCTTCGAAATCCTGCTTGTACTTCTGATAGTTCTCGGTCCACATACTGCTGGAGCCTAGCTTGTAGGATTTTGAGTATAACTTTGCTAGCATGTGAAATGAGTGTAATGGTGCGGTAGTTTGAACATACTTTGGCATTGCCCTTCTTTGGAATTGGAATGTAAACTGATCTTTTTCCTATCTGTGGCTCTGAGAGTCCAGATAGATTGGGTAAGGTCAGATCCTGCTCTGGTGGACTGAGTCTGCATTAAAACTGAGGCTCCGCCCTCAGGACAGGACGTGAGTTGCTGAGGCTCCACTTGAATCGCAAGTGGAGGCTTTTTCTAAAAGGAAAAAAAAGTTTTAAACTGCAGCAGAGGCTTTAAAGCAGTCTGCAGCCAAGGGGAGAGGTTTTTAGCCTCCAGGCTTGGCGATCGTGCTCAGGACAGCCGCCCTAGCATGAGGAGCCGTGACCACGTGGAGCAGCTGCAGGTGATTGGCCCGATAAGGGCTATCAGCTGTTGTGCATGGTAGCGCAGCAGCAGCACAAGGAACAGTGTGGTTTTGCTTTCGGTATTCATTCGATTGCCTTGGCTGCAAAGCGTAGCAGCAGCAGCGGCTAACAGGGGCAATCAGCTCAGAGGAGGCTTTGCAGCAGCACAAAGCATCCGCTTGATCGGGCAATTGGCCCGATCCCAGCTGGGGGGTGCAGCCACGTGGCAGCGGTTGGCGCTGAATAGTGGAAGGACGGGATCGACCCCAGCTGAGGGCGCAGATCGACCATGTTGCCAGGGCTGTGATTCTGGCTACAGAACTGAGGTGGTTGTGTGGGCGCCAGTAGACCTGTATGCAGGTCCATTATCACACTGTGGTGGCCAGCAGGGCGTGGCTGCAGCCCAGCAATAGACCTATCCAGGTTTGCTTCACTGGTTCAGAGGTAAGAGGATCATTTTTATTCTGGATAGGGCCTTACTGGCAAGGGTATGCAGTAAATATGTTATTAACTCCTCATCCCCTTCCCCACCAGGATCCATCCTCTCCCTCTGGCTGTTTTTGTAAATCCTAATCTCCTAGTGGGATGGCAGATAAAGATCAGGAAGGTGATCACATTCCCTCTACTTCTAGAGGTAAACCTAGGGGCAAACAAAAGAGAAAGGCTTCTGAACCCAAAAGGCCTTCCAGGGCAGAAGAGCAGGATACCTTGAGAAGGCAGAAGGCTCTAGAACAGCAGGTGGAGAAAAGCCAGCGAACTGCTGGTGGGAGGAGCCGAAGATCACCACACCCAGAGGAGTCAGATTCTGTTGATCAACCTCCAGTTTTAGAAATGGAGCCTAGGCCTTCTACTTCTACTAGTGGACCTCACTTACAAGCCTGGTCACCTGACAATTCATTGGCTATTGGTGATCCACTACCTTTAGAGGGAGTTAGAGATTACGAAGGCGATCCCCAAGCTCTCTGCCAGGAGGAACCCTTGCCTCCCCCTCCTAAGAGAGCCAGACCAAGAGCAGAGGCAACTTTTACTCCCAGAGCTACTGGCTTGCGCAGTTCTGAAGAGGCTGAAACAGCATTACTGTGCACATGGAGGCAATCATCTCTAGAGCAATAAGGCAAGGGATTGTGGAAGGCCTCCAAGCAATGAGAAGGCCTGAATCGGTGGTGTTAGAACACTCAGACCTAGAACAGTCCATTCATGATAAAAGCAGAGAATCCTTAAGGGACAGGGCTTCTCCTGACCCCTCCATACATAGCATTACACATAAAACACCAGAGGAAGACAAGAGGGAATCTGATTTCTCTACAAAGATATGGCCCTGGAGAAACCTTCCTTCACTGGTCTCTTTGATTCTCAAAAGTTCTGGGCTTTATTGTTTAAGGCCAGAAAGACAGCCCAGTTGGGGCCAGAAGCAGATGTTGGGGAAGTGATGGGGGACATTGCTGCTCCTCCAGACCAATATTTTGACGAACCAACAGTTCGGCCTGAAATGATTCCAGTTCCCAGATTATTTCTGAATGTAATCAAGAAACAGCTGGAATCCCCGGGAACATCTGCCATGTTATCGGCCAGTGAATGCCGCTACTTTAACATGGGGCCTGAACTTACCAGTTCATTACAGGTGCCATCAGTGGACGGTCCGGTTGCAGCCTTGATTTCTTCCTCTTCAAACCCCGCTGATCCAGAGGAGGCATTGAAGGTGGAGGACAAGAGGATTGAACAGTCCCTCCAATGTACCCACCTGGCAGCTGCCTGGGCAGTCAAGGCTGCTTCGGCCACCTCATTTTTTATGAGGTCTTCCTTACATTGTCTGCACCAACTACAAGACAGGGTTCCCGCCACTGATATCCGGTTGCACCAAGACATCCATAAGCTGGTGGCAGTGGCCGAATTTACTGCTGATGCCACTTTAAAGAGTGCCAGATTTTCTTCAAAGGCAATTGCCACCTCTGTAGCACCCCACAGAATGATCTGGCTCAAAAACGGGCAGGCTGATGGGCGGCGAAAGTGGAAAGTGGCATCGGCCCTTCTCAAAGGGGATAAATTGTTTGGGGAGGTCTTGGACCCCCACCTGGTGGAGACCAGAGACAAAAAGAAATACCTTCCTTCTCTGGCAAGACGTACTAGTTTCAGGGCAGTACCTTACTCCCGCAGGTCTACTTTTGGCAGGAGGGTTCTACAAAGCGTGCACCAGCACCAATGTGAGTAGGACCAGACTCATGCCCTCCCAGGGACCGGCCAGCTTTGGTATGTCCCAATCTACCTGGACTCTCAGGGCCACAGATAGGAAAATGAACATTGGCTTACCTGAATGTTCCTTTTCTTCTGTGGCGTAGAGAGTCCAGCCCCACCCTGGTTCGTCTGGTTGGGGTGTACGTTGGGGGGAGCAATAATGTATGTTCTTTTTATCTCACAACTCCAGAATCACGTCCAGTTTGCCAAGTGCTTTGCCGAAAGCTGGGGCATGGCCATGGCGCAGGGCGGAGCCTCAGTTTTAACGCAGACTCAGTCCACCAGAGCAGGATCTGACCTTACCAAATCTATCTGGACTCTCTACACCACAGAAGAAAAGGAACATTCAGGTAAGCCAATGTTCATTTCCAATCCTGTGGCCACTGTTGAGTTTTCCAAATTTGCTGGCAAATTGAGCGTAGCACTTCTACTGCATCGTCTTTTAAGATTTTGAATAGCTCAGCTGGAATACTGTCACCTCCACTAGCTTTGTTGTTGCTCAGACTTCCTAAGGCCCATTTGACTTCACATTCCAGGATGTCTAGCTTAAGTTCAGTGACCACCCCATTGTGGTTATCAGGGATGTTAAGCTCGTTCTTGTATAGTTCTGTGTAATTTTGCCACCTCTTCTTAATCTCTTCTGCCTCTGTTAGGTTCCTGCCATTTTGGTCCTTTATCATGCCCATTTTTGCATGAAATGTTCCCTTCATATCTCCAATTTTATTGAAGAGATCTGTGGTCCTCCCTATTCTATTGTTTTCTTCTATTTCTTTACACTGTTCATTTAAGAAGGCATTCTTATCTCTTCTAGCTGTTCTCTAGACTTCTGCATTCAATTGGGTGTAACTTTCTCTTTCTCCCTTGCCCTTCCCTTCCCTTCTTTCCTCAGCTATTTGCAAAGCTTCCTCAGACAGCCATTTTGCTTTCTTGCATTTCTTTTTCTTTGGGATGGTTCTAGTTGCTACCTCTTGTACAATGTTGCAAACCTCCGTCCATAGTTCATCAGGCCAGTGGTGGGATTCAATTTTTTTTACTACCGGTTCTGTGGGCATGGCTTTGGTGACCGTGGCTTGGTGGTCATGTGACTGGGTGGGCCTGGCTTGGTGGTCATGTGACTGGATGGGCATGGCCAACTCAATGTCACTCACGTCCAGGGGTGCCTCACCTGGCCCCTCCCCTCCCAGCCATTCCTTGTCACACCCAGCCTCAACGTATCTATAGTTCTGTAAAAATGTTGTTCACCTTTTTTGACTTTTTTATCCACATTCTATAGATGTACTTTCTTTCTTTTTTAATAAATTTTATTAAGTTTTCAAATTTTAAAAACATAAAACAAAACTTCATACATTGTTATCAACATCAAGACATCTTTTGCATCTCCTCACATTTTTCAGTATATGTATTTACTTATTCCTTTACCATTACATCTTACTCTTGCTGTAAATCAATATCTTTTATCCTTACATATCAATCTTCTCCATGGTATATTTACATATTTACATATTCCCTCATTCTTTTCCTAATTGCCATTTTATTTTCTTTTTATTTCTAAACCACTCATACAAGGCATACCAGGCCCTATAATAAATTCAATCTTCTCTGTCTTTTATTTTCATCGTTAGCCTGTCCATCTCTATACAATCTATTTTTTTTTTTATAACCATGCCTTCCTGTGGAACCCTTTTTTCCTTCCAGAGTTGTGCGAACTAAATCCTTGCAGCTGTTAATATGTGTAACATGATATATCTATCTATTTTATTGCATTTTTGTGTTATTATACCTAATAAAAAAGTTTCCGGATTAAGTTCAGTTTTCTGATTTGTGATTTCTTCTATCCATTGTCTAATTGTATTCCAATATTTTTTCACTTGTCCACCAGGTATGAAAATAAGTGCCTTTTTCTTTTCCACATTTCCAACAATTTGGGTCTGAATTAAACATTTTTGCCAATCTAGTGGGGGGAAGGTGCCATCTGTAGAACATTTTGTATTGATTTTCCCTGTATGCTGTGGATGTAATTAGTTTGTAATTTAATCCCCACATTCTCTCCCAATTTTTCAGGTCTAATTTATGGCCAACATTTTTCGCCCATACCACCATCGTCTCTTTGACCACCTCCTCTTCCATTTTAAAATCTAGTAGAAAGTTACATATTCTTGAGATCATTTTCTTTTCCATTTCTTGTAGAATTTTATCTAATTGATGCTTTTCCATGCAAAAACCAAATTGTTCTTTGTCCTTCTGGTATCTCACCTGAATTTGCATGTATGGCCACCAATCTACCTTTATATTTTGTTGCTATAATTCTTGTCTCGTTTTTAATCTTCCTTGTGTATCTAATAGGTCATTATAATTCCTCTTTTTCCCCAGATCCATTGTGTTTGGGTAGATTTGTGCTTCCATAGTTGACAACCAGTTCGGTATTTTAGTATAATGATTCTTTTTAATCTTATTCCATGTCCGAACTAATGAATCTCTAATCATGTGCCTCTGAAAATATGCATCCTGTTTACATTTCCCATCCCATAGGAAACTATGCCACCCTCTCTGCAAGTCATGACCTTCTATCGACAATACTCTTCTATTTTCCAGGTTGATCCCATCTTTAATCCATACCATAGCCGCAGCCTGGTAATACATTTCCCAGTCAGGGAGTCCAAAGCCACCCCATTCTCTTTTGTCCTGTAATAGTTTCATTTTTATCCTGGCCTTTTTCCCATCCCAAACAAATTTACTTATTATTCGATATAATTCTCTAAAAAAGGTTTTATCCAATCTTATTGGTACAGTTTGAAAAAGATATAGTATTTTTGGTAGAGTAGACGTTTTAATTGCTGCAATTTTCCCCAGTCGTGATAACTGTAATTTCCCCCACATTTCCAATTCTTTTTTAATTTGTATTAATTTGTCATAATTATCTTTTTTGATTGAGGAGCATCTTGCTGTTAACCAAATGCCTAAATATTTTACCTTTTTCGCACTTTGCATTCCCAATTTTCCTTCTAATTCTTTTTTTTTGCTTATCTTTTAAATTTTTAGTCAATAATTTTGTTTTGTTTGACTTAAGGCCGGTGACCTTGCCAAATTCCTCTATTTCCTTTATTAATTTTACTCCCGTATCCTCTGGATCTTCCCGAAAAAATACTATATCGTCGGCAAATGCCTGTACCTTATAATGCTCCTTTTTAATTAAAGCCCCTTTGATTTCTTCATTTTTCCTCATGTTTTCCAATAAGTTTTCTAAGGTAAGGATGAAGAGAAGGGGTGACAAAGGGCATCCCTGCCTTACTCCCTTGTTGATCTTAAACGTTTCTGTTCTGTCACCGTTCATTATTACACTGGCCGTCTGTGTCATATCAATTGTCGAAATCAGTTTGATAAATTTATTGCCAAATTGCATGCTTTTTAATTGTTGTATTATGAACTGCCAATTAACATTGTCGAATGCCTTTTGCGCATCGAGGAAGACCATTGCCAATTGTTTTCCTGGGTTTGCTTCATAATATTCTATTATATTCAGTACCATTCTGGTATTATTTTTAATTTGTCTATTCGGTAAGAATCCATTTTGGTTGATATGAATGAACTGATTAAGGGTTTTTTTCAATCTTTCTGCCATTATAGACATAATTTTTTTATAATCCACGTTTAAAAGGGATATGGGCCTATAATTTTGAATTAATTGATGATCCGAATTTTCTTTTGGGATCAATGCTATGTATGCCTCCCCCCATGACTTGGGTAATTTTGCTGTCGTCAGTACCTCATTATAGAGTTCTAATAATTGCATTTCTAATTTTTCATGGAGCGTTTTATACAGTTCCCCTGGGAGACCATCTGGTCCCAGTGTCTTATTGTTTTTCTGTTTCAGGATTGCTTCTTGCAGTTCTTTTAATGTTATTTCCCTGTTTATCTCTTCTTTATCCTCTTCCGGGATCACAGGTAGCCCTTTCCCTTCTAAATACTGTTGGATATTTTCTTCTGGTACATCTTCCCTACTATATAGTTCCTCAAAAAAACTTTTAAAAATATGTTTTTTCTTTTCAGTTTGATGTTGTAATGTACCATCAGCATCCTTCAATTGTTGGATTGCTCTTTTTTCCTTTTCTTTCTTAAGTCTATAGGCTAGCCACCTTCCCGGCTTATTCACGTGTTCAAAATAATTCTGTTTTAGCTTTTTCATGTCCTGTAACCATTCACCTTGTACTAACATATTCAATTTGTGTCTAATCATTATCCTTTCCATATTTACTGTCTTATGTGGTGTTTTTTCTAGTATTTTTTCTAGCTCCTTAAGGGTATCTAGTAGTTTAGATCAGTGGTCCCCAACCTTTTTTGTACCAGGGACCGGTTTCAAGCAGAAACATTTTTTCAAGGACCGGGGGGGGGGGGGGAGAGAGAATCCGAGTTTGGTAGTTTGCTTGCAGACGTTTCATTACCTGACTAGGTAACATCTGATGTTGTTACCTAGTCGGGTAATAAAACGTCTGCCAGCAAACCACCAAGTTCAGGGAGCGCCTCGGCCCTGCCTCCCTCAGCCCCATCCCTCAGGTGTCTCCCTCCCTCCCTCCCTCAGGTGTCTGCCTCGTTCCTCTCTCAGTCACTCTATCGCTCCTCCAGCAGCCCAAGAAGCCGGGGGGTGGGGTGGCTTTTCCTGTCGCCACAGCTTCCCCGAAGCGCCCGTTTCACCCCCACCCCGCCCGCCCGC
>NW_020719086.1:0-15592 GCF_900518725.1 Notechis scutatus
CCTTCCTTCCTTCCTTCCTTCTTTCCTTCCTTCTACCTTCCTACCTACTTTCCTTCCTTCCTACCTTCCTTTCTTCCTTCCTACCTTCCTATCTACCTTCCTTCCTTCTATCCTTCCTTCCTTCCTTCCTTCCTTCCTTCCTTCCTTCCTTCCTTCCTTCCTTCCTTCCTCTGCCAGTTGGCCAGGAATGGCACTGGTTCTCCAGGCAGAGAGAGCCAGCTGCCAAGGGCATCCTGACTCAGTCAGGAGCATTGGAGAGACCCAACTACAGCCCACATCCCCTTGCCACATCTGTCACATGCCTTCCCCGAAGGAGGGTGATCCGGGGGCCAGAAGCTATGGAAGGACCTCAGCCTCCCTTTGAATTCTGTATTCAAAATTCAAAGTTACACTGGCCCTGAAAAAAGTGACTTATGACCATTTTTCACAGTTATGATCTTTGTTTGGCAAGTGATTTATCTTTATGACATTTGTCCTGGGGTCATGTGACCTTTGTTCCTTTGGTGCAGAGGTGGTAATTCAGCCAGTTCTGACCAGTTCTGGAGAACCAGTAGTGGAAATTTGGAGTAGTTTGGAGAACCAGCAAAACCTGCCTCTGACTGGCCCCTCCCCCATCTCTTCTCTGCCTCCCATTGAGTCCCAGCTGATCGGCTGGGTCTCCTTTGGTTGCCCTGCACAGGAGAACGGAGCTGGAAAGCAGGTTAGTGGGGTGGGGAGGGAAGGGGGATTTTGCAGTATCCTTCCCTTGCCACGCCCACCAAGCCACGCCCACCAAGCCATGCCACGCCCACCAAGCCATGCCCACCAAGCCACATCCATCAAGCCATGCCACGCCCACCAAGCCACACCCACCAAGCCATGCCACGCCCACCAAGCCATGCCACACCCACCAAGCCATGCCACGCCCACCAAGCCATGCCCACCAAGTCACACCCACCAAGCCATGCCCACCAAGTCACACGCACCAAGCCATGCCACGCCCACCAAGCCACACCCACCAAGCCATGCCACGCCCACCAAGCCACGCCCACCGAACCAGTAGTGAAAAAAATATTGAATCCCACCACTGCTTTGCTGACCTTCTAAGGTTCCCCCATTGAGGAATCTCCCCTCCCCACTGACCTTATGGATACTCCTCAGCTTACGACCACAGCTGGGCCCGACCTTTATGTTGTTAAGTGAGACATTTGAATTCCCCTCCCCTTTTACGACTTTTCTCGCCATATTTGTCGAGGGAATCACTGCCATTGTTAAATGAGGGACACGATTGTTAAGCAAATCTGACTTCCTCTCTTGGTTTGGCTTGGCAGAAGGTCGCAAAAGGGAATCACGCAACCCTGGGACCCTGAAATCCGTCATAAATGTGAGTCAGTTGTCAAGCATCTGAATGTAATGGGTTACTAAACTGAATTGGTTACTAGTTTCTATGAGTAACTTACTAATGTTGTCAGTAACAATATTACGAATTTAACAAGTGCAGCAATTCACTTAACAATAATTTATATTGACTGTTTCCTAGTATGATTTGATTGCTTATTGTACCCTATGACTATCATTAAGTGTTGTACCTGATGATTCTTGACTCTTGATGAAAGTATTTTTTTTTTATGTACACTGAGAGCATTTGCACCAAGACAAATTCCTTGTGTGTCTGATCACACTTGACTAATAAAGAATTCTATTCTATTCTATTCTATTCTATTCTATTCTATTCTATTCTATTCTATTCTATTCTATTCTATTCTATTCACTATTTCCTAGTATGATTTGATTGCTTATTGTATCATATGACCATTATTAAGTGTTGTACCTGATAATTCTTGACTCTTGACGAATCTTTTCTTTTATGTGCACTGAGAGCATTTGCACCAAGACAAATTCCTTGTGTGTCTGATCACACTTGGCCAATAAAGAATTCTATTCTATTCTATTCTATTCTATTCTATTCTATTCTATTCTATTCTATTCTATTCTATTCCATTCCATTCCATTCCATTCTTTATTCTAATTCTAATTCTAATTCTAATTCTATTCTATTCTATTCTATTCTATTCTATTCTATTCTATTCTATTCTATTCTATTCTATTCTTTATTCTATTCCATTCCATTCTGTTCTATTCCATTCTTATTCTATTCCATTCCATTCCAATCTTATTATATTGTATTATATTCCATTCCATTCCATTCCATTCTTATTCTATTATGTTATATTGACTGTTTCCTGGTATGATTCAATTGCTTATTGTACCCTATAACTATTATCAAGAATCATCAGGTACAATTCTTGACTCTTGACGAATGCATCTTTCTTTTATGCACACTAAGAGCATTTGCACCAAAGACAAATTCCTTGTGTTTCCAATCACACCTGGCCAATAAAAAAGAATTCTAATTCCAAACTCTGGTAAGAAAGGTCGTAAAATGGGACAAAGTTCCCTGAACAAATGCTTCACTTAGCAACAGAAATTTTGGGCTCAAGTGTGGTCGTAAGTCGAGGACTACCTGTCTAGGGTTTCCTGCCTGAGCAAAGGGTTGGACTAGAAGACCTCCGAGGTCCCTTTCAAACTCTCTCATTATGTCCCCCACCATGCTTTTTTCCCCCCTTTCCCGGTTTTCTTTTTTGAGGTCCCTCGATTAGGTGTTTCTAAGGATCACAAAGTCCATCGTGCACCCCCCGGAGGTCCCTGGAATGGAAAGAAGGAGGCTCAATACAGTCTGGGATGTCGAGACAACCAGGAAGCCGCAGCGGGCATGAAAGGAGAAGCCGGTGGCAAAACTGGGTGTTGAGGGCAAGAAAAACCCCAGGAAGCTGCTAGCGGGAAGGAGACGAAGCATCTGGATAAAATTACCCCCCCCCCAAAAGGAGGGGAGAGAAGTTAGCCCAACTTTAAAAATAACTTCTTAGCGCAGCACATGGCTATCTCTGTTCGAAGGAAATTCAAGGAAGGAAAAAAAAGGGGGGGAGTTATTTTTATTCCCCACCGAGTCCTGTTTTCCAAATGAAAATCTTTCCTGACCTCCTTTTTTTAAAAAAAAAAAAACAAAAACTTTTTCCTTCCATCCTCTTAGGTCCTTCTTTCCTTTCTTCTGGAAAAAGAAAGAAAGCAATATTTTGGGATTCCCCTTCCAGAAAGCCCATAAAACCTGCTTGGAAACCTTCTCCTGGCAGAGGTGACGTGGAACTGGCAGGTGGAGGCCAAACCGGCACCGAGAGAAGCCCGGGAGAAGGTTTGGAAAAGCAGTCAGGCCTGGAAGCATTTTGCACAGCCAGACAAGGAATAATGGATGGGAATTGAACAAGGAGAGAATCAACCTGGAAATAAGGAGGAACTTTCTGACAGTGAGAACAATCAACCCATGGAACAGAAGTTGCCTTCAGAAGTTGTGGGAGCACCATCACTTGAGACTTTCAGGAAGAGACTGAATTCCCATCTGTCAGAAATGGTGTAGGGTCTCCTGCTTGGGCTGGGGGTTGGACTAGATGACCTACAAGGTCCCTTCCAACTCTGTTAATCTATCTAAGATTATCAAAGTTCTGGAGATATGAAGAATGGTTGCAGGAACTGGTAATGGCTAGTCTAGTGAAGAGAAGGACCAGGGGAGACAGGAGAGCAGTCTTCCAACATTTGAAGGGCTGCCACAGAGAGGAGGAAGGGGTCAGGATATTTTCCAAGGCACCCAAAGGCCAGACAAGGAATAATGGATGGAAACTGACCAAGGAGAGATTCAATCTGGAAATAAGGAGGGATTTTTTGACTGTGAGAACAATCAACCAATGGAACAGAAGTTGCTTTGTGGGAGTGTCACCACTGGAAGCTTTGAAGAAGAGACTGGACTGCCATCTGTCAGAAATGGTGTAGGATCTAGTGCTTGGGCAAGGGGTTGGACTAGATGACCTACAAGGTCCCCTTCCGACTCTTAATCTGTAAGTAAGGCCTCTCGGTCTCCTGAAAGGCAGGAGACAGCAGTCCCTGGAAGCCACGGGTGGGGAGTCAAACCAGGGATTGGCAGCCCCAGGACTTTTGGTGCCAAGGCAGCATAGCTACCACAAGGCTTTGTCGACTTGGATCTGGCAGCTCAAAATGGCCAGAAGGTGGATGGCCATTGCATCCAGTGGTGGGATTCAAAAAATTGTTTACTACCGGTTCTGTGGGCCTGGCTTGGTGGGCGTGGCAGGGGAAGGATACCGTAAAATCTCAGAGGTGGTATTTTCTGGTTCTCCAAACTACTCAAAATGTCCGCTACCGGCTCTCCAGAACTGGTCAGAACTGGCTGAATACCCACCTCTGGTTGCATACCAAACCTAGCCCCGGGGAAGGATGTTGAGCCCAAGACTTCCACTGGTACATACTTTGAGATGATGGACAAGTGTAAGGGAAGGAGTGGCAAAACCTGGGGGGGGCGGAGTCAAAAGAGGGATTAGCCTAGAATCCCTACACAGCCACAAAGTCCAACCTCCCTTGAGTTCTGTTGTCCCTGATCTAAGGCCAAACAGGCTTGAGGAGGGCAAAAATACAGGCCTCTCGGAAGTTCCAGAGAGCCTCCGGAGCCCAGAGAGGCCATTTTCACCCTCCTGGAGGCTCAAGGAAAAAACTCTGGAGCCTAGGGAGGGCAAAACACACACCCCTGCCATGGCAGCATAGGAGGAGGCCAACTAGGCCACGGCCACCATGGCCACGTCCACCCAGCCACCAGGCCGAGAATCCATTGCTAAAATTTTTGAAGCCCGCCCCTGGCATCCTTCCTTCATGCCTGATAAGATGGAAACAAGAGGAAAGGGAGGGAGGGAGGGAGGGAAGGGGGAGAAAAGAGAGGTGGGGAATGAGAGAAAGGAGATATGCAGGAGAAGAGCGGGCAGAAGCTGGAGGTAGAATCAAAAGAGGACTCAGCCTAGAATCTCTGCGTAGCCACAAAGGAACTCGGTCCCTTGAAGTCCAATGATCCTTATTAACTCTAAACAGGTGAGTTGAGAAGATGCCTCGTGCGTAGACATGAATAGCAACAAATCTGTTTAATTGGACTTTTGTATGTAGACCTGGTCTTTCGCACTTGGCAGCAAACCAAGTGTGAAGATCCAATTAAACACATTGCTCATTCTTTCCATTAAACTAGACATGCTCAGTTCCTGCAACCGTTTTTTCCTATGGTTTGGCCTCCAGACCCCGAATCACCTTTGTTGCTCTTCTCTGCACTCTTTCCAGAGTCTCCATTTTTATATATATATATATCGTGGCAACCCAAATTGGATGCAATATTCCAACTCTAAGTGCTTCTTTACCTGGAGGGAAGGTGAGGCCTTGAGCCAGTGGTGGGATTCAAATTTTTTTCACTACCAGTTCTGTAGCTTTGTGGGTGTGGTGTGGCTTTGTGGGTGTGGTGTGGCTTTGTGGGTGTGGTGTGGCTTTGTGGGTGTGATGTGGCTTTGCGGGTGTGGTGTGGCTTTGTGGGTGTGATGTAGCTTTGTGGGCGTGGCAGGGGAAGGATACTACAAAATCCCATTCCCTCCCCACCCCACTAACCTGCTTTCCAGCTCTGTTCTCCTGTGCAGGGCAACCAAAGAAGACCCAGCCGATCAGCTGGGACTTGGAAAGCAGAGAAGAGGTGGGGTTGGCGGGGCCAAGCAGAGGTGGTATTCAGCAGGTTCTGACCGGTTCTGGAGAACTGTTAGTGGAAATTTTGAGTAGTTTGGAGAACCGGCAAATACCACCTCTGACTGGCCCCGCCCCCATCTAGTCTCTGCCTCCCATTGAGTCCCAGCTGATCGGCTGGGTCTTCTTTGGTTGCCCTGCACAGGAGAATGGAGCTGGAAAACAGGTTACTGGGATGGGGAGGGGATGGGATTTTGTAGTATCCTTCCCCCAGGGGTGAAGGGGGAATGGGGATTTTACAGTATCCTTCCCCTGCCACGCCCCCCCCCAAGCCATGCCCACCAGGCCACGCCCACAGAACCAGTAGTAAAAAAAAATTGAATCCCACCACTGGTCCCCGTGTTTGAATATATAACTGTTTTCCTACACAGCTGGGGTGTTTCTCTGTGGGGTTTGGTGGGGTTTTTTGAGGTTTTTAAGCAGAGATTGGACAGCCATTTGTCTGGAATGGTATAGGGCAGTGGTCCCCAACCACCGGGCCCCAGACCGGGACCGGTCCGTGGATCATTTTGTACTGGGCCGCCTATTTTGCTTGGGCGCCGCCATCTTGTTTCGACGGCGCTTGAGAAAGTGCTTCCGGGTGAGCTTGTCGGTCGTCGGAAAGCGGCGTTTGGGTGCTGAAGGAATCCTCGCGCCTTAGTTTCGTCGAAGAGGGGGGGAGCGGCTTCGAACGAAGAGCTATCCCGAAGGCGGTGGAGTCTCGCGTTACTGAGGAGGAGATTAAGAAAGAGCCCGAAAAGCCCATCGACCGCGAGAAGGTACAAAGGAGGAGTTGAAGGTGGCGGGGAGAAGCGGGGGACGGCTGGCTGGCCGGTCACTCGGCTCGCCTTGCCTTGGTTGTGCGTGCTGATGTCGGTACCGGTCCATGGATCATTTTGTACATTTTGTACCGGGCTGTGGTACAAAAAAGGTTGGGGGCCACTGGTATAGGGCAGTGGCCCCCTCCCAATTTTGGGGGCACTAAGGACCAGTTCCATAGAGAGACTTTTCCCATCGACTGGAGGGGGCATAATTTTGCATGCTGCCTGCAAATGCCCAAAATGGAACTTCGCTTGCTTGTGTGGCCCACTTTCTGCCATGACGGAGCCCCGTGCTGCCCACAGACTGGAGGTTGGGGGCCTCTGGTACAGGGTCTCCTGCCTGAGCAAGGGGTTGGACTGGAAGACCTCCAAGGTCCCTTCTAACTCTGTTATACTATTATGCATGAAGAGCCAAGAGTCTTGCAGCCTTTGGACCTACTCCTGGCCATGTTGAGAAGACCAGGTGGTGTGAGACTCAGACCACTGGGAAGATGCCAGGCGATTCCCGCCAGGTGGGATCTTGGCTTGCGGTGTGGAGTTGAGCTTCATGGACACAGGAGCCGAACTCGTGCCTCTTCCAGGAGAAAGGGATCCTTTGGGGGTACAAGCAGAGACCTCCAACTCCCCTTTGTCTGCTCTCCCTCCCCAACAACATTGTTGCACATTGTTGCAAAGGATAACGTCTTCGGAGCAGGCCGGCAGATGGAAGGCATGCGTTGTTCCCCCTTTGGGCTGCGGGGCGCAGAGCGGCCAAGGCTGAAGGGAAGCTGACTGCCCCGAGTTGAAAAAGTCATCAGCGGACACATTTGAAACATTTAGAAAGCAAAATATTGTTCTGCAGAGGTTGCAAAGAGCCTGCGAGGTTGGGAGCTGCGAGGCGAGCCCTTTCGAAGGGAGGCCAAATTGGGGAGCGTTGAAATAGAAGATAAGAAGGAAGTAACTGTCTACTACGGAGATTCTCAGGTCATGGTTGTCTCAAAGGTGCTTTCCCCCACCCACCCCAAAAAAAGACAACTTGGACTTCCTTGGTTTCTTTTTTCTTTGAAAACTGAAGACTTGGCTGAGAAGCGAAATGTTTTCAAAGAAGAAGAAGAAAAAAAAGCCCACCACTCACTCAACGAAGCCCATACAACGAAGTTCACACACAATGAAGCTAATGCTTGTCTGCCCCTCGCACAAAACCATCCCCACTTTCTCCCCCCCACCCCCAACCAGGAAAGGCTGGGGAATTCTGGTGTAGCCGATGGAAGAGAAGGATTGCGGGGTGGGGGGCATGGCAGCTGTCACGGAGGGGGCAGGGTTGGCCTGTTCTCCAGAGTCCCCGGGGGCAGGGCAGGAAGTGATGGGTGAAAGCTTTTCAAAGAGAGATCCAACCTAAAAGGAAAGAGAGATTTCCTGACAGCGAGAACAATTAATCGATGGGTCAGGTTTCCTTCCAGAGTTGTGGGTTTCCCACCACTGGAGGTTTCCCAAAATAGGCTGGACAACCATTTGACTGGGATGATGTAAAGTCTCCTGCCTTGAACAGGTCTTTGGACTACAAGACCCCTGAGGTCGTTTTCAGCTCGGTGGTGTGATTATCCTGTGATTCTATGAGTCTGTGATCCTGTGATCCTGTGATCCTGTGATTCTATGATTCTGTGATCTTGTAATTCTATGATCCTCTGATCCTCTGATCCTACGATCCTACGATCCTACGATCCTACGATCCTACGATCCTATGATTCTATGATCCTATGATCCTACGATTCTATCATCCTGTGATTCCATAATCTGATGATTCCATGATTCTGTGATCTTGTAATTCTATGATCACAGTGTGATCCTGTGATCCTGTGATCCTGTGATTCTATGATTCTGTGATCTTGTAATTCTATGATCCTGTGATCCTGCGATCTTACGATTCTATGATCCTATGATCCTACGATTCTATAATCCTGTGATTCCATGATCCGATAATTCCATGATTCTGTGATCTTGTAATCCTATGATCCCATGATCCTATGATCCTGTGATCCTGTGATCCTACGATTCTATGATCCTACAATCCTATGATTCTACGATCCTACGATTCTACGATCCTACGATCCTACAATCCTACAATTTTCTGATCCCATGATCCTACAATTTTCTGATCCCACGATCCTACGATCCTATGATTTTATGATCCCACAATCCTATGATGCCCAACTCAAGGCATCTTGCCACCCTTTGGCTCTGAATAACCCGGTGATGGTTCCCCTTAGCAAGGGGTTCAATCTCTGTGCATGTTGGGTTATGTGGCCCCCTTGGAATGAGGATCACTGTGATGCAATCTCCCTGTTTCCCACCTGATGGGTCCCTCTGGCCATTCATCCATCCATGTCTGAATCCAGAGCAGGACACTCTGGCCGACAGAGGAACCTTGCCAACGGAGGAGCCCAACCGGCCGCCCCCTCCCCGCTGGCTGCATTAGCCTGTGTGTTTCTCTTGGCACGACTCTGCGCTCCGGACCCCAGTTCAAGGACAGTTGAATTTCTGATACTGCAGACAATAAGACGATGGCTACATTTTTGACATACTAATAATTCCTCTCTCAGCGGCCCCCACAGATCACAGAAGAGTTACTGAGTCGCAGGGAGCCTCGGCCTGGACACGTCTCCATGAACATCCCGGAGAGCAGCCTTTGTTCTCATGCAGAAGACCCTCAGTGGGTCCAAACATGATGCAGAAACCAGACAGCCTGGTCAGGTTCTGCTGGGTCGGCTCCCTTCCTAGAGCCCTTCTCCTTTTCTCTCTCTTCCTTCTTAGCATTGGGGAACATCAAGAGTTGAGCCAAGGGATCCACAATGACAATCCAATCAGTCAACCAGAGCTGTGGCATGGAAGGATGGGGGTGCCTCTAACCAAGAAGGGTCAAATGTCCACCAGACCTGACAGCTTTCTGGCCAGACTCTTGACCAAAAGCCACTTATCTCAGTATATCAGCAGACTTAGAATGAGGTATCTTAACCCAATCATTCCAGAGATGATTTGGAGATGGAAGGAAGCTGAAAAACAACCAAAGGGAAGTGGATATGGAGATTCTCTATCAGGGCTGTTCCAAAGGTACTTTTCCAAATGATAATTGGACTTTCTGGGTTTATTCCTTTGAAAACTTTTTGCTTCTTCTCCAAGAAGCTGAAGTATCCGAAGAAGCTTCTTGCGTGAGAAGCAAAAGCTTTCCTAGGAAACACAACCGGCAGAGGTCCCCGAGTTATCCATCCAGTTACACTTTACTTAGCTGCAGTCAAGGTCTATGGGCTATGTTCTTCTCACCTTCCTCCTGCCTCTGAATCATCTGGAGAATGGTTGTGTTGGACATCTATCAGACCCGGTTTTGAGAGTCGCACTCCTAACACAGCTGGGAAATGTCAAGTGAACTGGCCAGCCTACATCCATCCAAGTCCCCTGCTCTGAGATGGGGTGGGAGAGAGCTGGTCCCAAGCCCTCCGGAAAGGAGGAGAAGTCCTTTCCAGAGAAGACAGGAGAGAGAAAGCCCAGCCAGATGTTGCTTTTGAGGCTCCATAAGAAGTTTCTGGAACATCCAGGGGTGGAGGGGTTGGCCCAGGACACAGAGTGTCTCTGCATACTTATGTGAATTGCACGATTTTGTCAACCTGTAGAATAGCACAGGGGTCCCCAAACTTGGCAATTTTTAAGACCTGTGGACTTCAACTCCCAGAATAGCTAGGATAGAATAGCTGGCTGTGGAATTCTGGGAGTTGAAGTCCACAAGTCTTAGAGTTGCCAAGTTTGGAGACCTCTGGAGTAGAATAACAGAGTTGGAAACGATGTTGGAGGTCATCTACTTCAAACCCAAGCTCAAGCTGGACATCCATTCCAGACAAATGGTTGTCCAGTTTCTTCTTGAAAGCCTTCAGTGATGGAGCACCCACAACTTCTGGAGGTGAGCCATTCCACTGGTGAAATGTTCTCATTGTTAGAAATTTCTCCTTAGTTCTAGGTTGCTTCTCTCCTTGATTTGTTTCCACCTGTTGCTTCTTATTTTGTCTTTTGTCTTCTTTGGAGAATAAGCTGACCCCAGCTTCTCTGTGTCAACCAGCCCCAAATTTTGGAAGACTGGTATCATGGGCACCCTGATCCTTCTCTTCGATCTCCACCCATCTCTAGTTCCGTCTATCAGAATATGGAATACAGAATGACAGATTTGGAAGGGAACTGGGAGGTCTTCTAGTCCAACCTCTTGCCCAAGCAAGAAACCCTATACTAGTGATGGCGATCGCATAGCCCCTCTCTGTGGGCATGTGCACCGTTGCAAGCTGCTCTTCTGGTTTCTGGCACATGTGTTCCAGCCGGCTGGTCTTCACAACCATGGGGACGCTGGAAAATGGCCCGAAAAATGGCCCGATAAAGGCTCGAAAAACAGGCAAAAATGACCTGAAAAATGCCCCAAACCAGGCATGTGCACACCGGCCAGCTGGTCTTTGGTGCTCCAGCATGCAAACATACACAGGCATTCCAGTTTGGGCACTCTGTGCCAAAAAGATTCGCCATCACTGCCCTATACTATTCCGGATAAGTGGCTGACCAGTCTCTTCTTGAAAATCTCCAGTGATGAAGAACCCACAACATCTGGTGGGAAGCTGTTCAATGGTGGGATTCAAATTTTTTTTTACTACTGGGTGTGCCTTGGTGGATGTGGCAGGGGAAGGATACTCCAAAATCCCCATTCCCTCCCCATCCCACTATAACCTGCTTTTCAGCTCCGTTCTCCTGTGCAGGGCAACCAAAGAAGACCCAGCCGATCAGCTGGGACTCAGGAGGTGGAGAATAGAGTGGTGGGGGGCAGGGCCAGTCAGAGGTGGGACTGGCCGGTTCTCTGAACTACTCAAAATTTCCGCTACCGGTTCTCCAGAACTGGTCCGAACTGGCTGAATCCCACCTCTGAAGCTGTTCCACTGGATGATTGTTCTCACTTTCTCCTTCATTCCAGGTTGCTTCTCTCCTTGATGAGTTTCCCTCCGTTGTTGTTTCTTCTCCTGCCTTCTGCTTCTCTCTTCCATTTTCTCTGCTGGTTGCACCCACCACTGCTCTCTCTCTAGCGCGCGCGCGCGCACACACACGCACACATAGTGAGATGGTCCCTGGCACAGATCCATCTAGGCATTTCACCCATTTGGCCTCACTTGCCTTGGAAAGAGCGGCCCCCCCTCCTCTCCCTCCCTCCCATGGGCACTGAGCTCCATGCCAAGGCAGAATGCCTCGGGGTACCATGGCTTGTCAGGCCTGATCTAAAACACATTGGCTACTGCAGCATGAAAAGCCATAACCGCAGAGGGACGGTGAGCGAGAGGGATGCAGGCAGAGAAGGAGCTGACCTGTGAGGCAGCCTGACTCAGCCGTCTTCACCCCAGCTCGTCGGGAGGGGGGGGCTCAGCCCCAGGGCTTGCATTCCTGCAGTCTTGATAGAAGTCATCCATCACTATTGGCTCAAATGCAACCTGCCTCTCCCTACACTCCCGCCAGCCATCGGGATCCAAATAGGATCCTTTGCAGCAGATGGAGAATTCATTTATTATTTATCCCTGCAAACCCCCCCCCCCCCCCCCAGTTCCCCAAATGGCTAACAATGCTTCTGCATTGAAAAAGAAGCAACCCCTTCCCCAAATAGGATTCAATCCTCCCCAAGTTCAAGGCAGCAGACACCGCCAGTCTTCCAATCTGCAGGATGGCCAATCGCCCAAATCTGACAGGCTGACCGCTTGGCTGTTCCCACGGTGGGAGTCTGATTACACGGACCCCCCATCTCTGCTTCCTGACAGCCCATTAGCCCTGCGTGCTCATGGATCAACTTGGCTTCCCCAGCAAGCTATCTCTACCACCATCTCCCCCAACCTGGCCTTGCTTTGTTGAGTCTAGCCATGATGTAGACCAGGGCTCTCCAACCTTAGCAACTCTAAGCCTTGTGGACTTCAACTCCCAGAATTCCTCAGGAATTCCTCAGGGATTCCGGGAGTTGAAAGTCCTCGTGGCTTAAAGTTGCCAAGGTTGGAGACCCCGATGTAGACCACTGTCCTGAGGTCACACCCACCCCAGGGTCCCCTCCTCCCCGCTCGCCAAAGTGGCTGAGGACAAGATGAATAGGCAGCTATCTGAGGTCTGTAGGAATGGGGACCTGCCAGATGGGCCTTGGAGATTCATCTAGGGTTGAAGGCAGCTGGTTGGGTCTTCTGGATTGGGAATGAGAGAATGGACTCGCTGTGAGGCACAGAAAGAAGAAAGGTGGCCAACTCAATATCTCACCCAAAGGCACCAATTATAGAGAAGGCTGACTACACTGGTATGGACACGTCCAGAGAGCAGCACCTTCCACCATGGCCAAGCCTGCCTACCAACTAGAAGTCAATGGCCAGCAACCTCACGCGCATCCAAAATGGAGATGGCAAGACACCATCAACACCATATCACCATATGCAAGCCGTGGGCCTATGCCCTGGAGATGCAGCTGACTGTGCAAAATGGCGTTCAATGATCTGAAAAACAGACCCTGAACCTGCAGGAATATGCTAGGAAGAAGAGGAAGAGGAAGGAGAAGGAGGAGGAGAAGAAAGAGGAGGAAGAGGAGGAGGAGGAGAAGGAGAAGAAGAAGAGGAGGAGGAAGAGGAGGAGGAGGAGGAGAGAGAGAGGAAGAGAAGGAAGAAGAAAAAGAGGAGGAGGAGGAGGAAAAGAAGAGGAGGAGGAAGAGGAAGAGAAGGAAGAAGAAAAGTGGTGGAAGAGGAGGAGGAAGAGGAGGAAGAGGAGGATAAGGAGAAGAAGAGGAGGAGGGAGGAGGGGAAGAGGAAGAGGAAGAGGAGGAAGAGGAAGAGAAGGAAGAAGAAAAAGAGGTGGAGGAGGAGGAGGAAGAGGAGGAGGAGGAAAAGGAGGAGGAGGAAGAAGGAAAAGAAGAGGAGGAGGAAGAGGAAGAAAAAGAAGAGGAGGAGGAGGAAAAGAAGAGGAGGAGGAAGAAGAAGGAAAAGAAGAGGAGGAGGAAGAGGAAGAGGAAGAAAAAGAAGAGGAGGAGGAGGAAAAGAAGAGGAGGAAGAGGAGGAGGAGGAGGAGGAAAAGAAGAAGAGGAGGAAGAGGTGGTGGTCCAACTTCTTCAGAACTTGTGTGCTTCATCAGATGGGTCTTGATTCCCTCACTTGAAGCAGCACCTCATTGGGTAGCTACTGAGAGACCTGTCCACCATGCTCAGCTCCATGTTAGTCATCTAATCATTCAGTCATGTGAATTAGCCCAGTTTGGAGAAAAGAGTGCACACAGCCACAGTTGACCATGGGGATGTCAGGAACATGAACATGGACTTTGAGAAGGACTCTCCAACTGTTCTCACTCCTCTTGCCTTAGGTGAACAAACATGTCCAGTTTTTTTTTTTAACGTGGAACCAAGCTGAATCAAGTGAAGCTCCCAGTTGGGTTTTCTACATATTGCGGGCAAAATAGGACTGAAGGGGGAGAGGAGAAATATGAAGAACTGTTGCAGGAATTGGGTATGTCTAGTCTAATGAAGAGAAGGACTAGAGGGTACACGAGTACAGTCTTCCTATATTTGGGGGGCTTCCACAGAGAAGAGGGGAGTCAACCCATTCTTCAAAGCAGTTGAAGGCAGGACAAGAAAAATTGATGGAAACTAATCCAGGAGAGAAGCAACCTGGAATTAAGGAGTAACTTCTTGACCGTGAGAACAATCGACCAGTGGAATGGCTTGCCACCAGAAGTTGTGGGTGCTTCAACACTGCAGGTTTAAAGAAGAGATTGGATGCATGTCCTGTTTTGGCCAGCAGAGTGTTGCAGAAGGCTGTCCAGGCTGAAAACTGGGTACAGGGGGGCCACGCGTGGCCCTCCATGCCCCACTTTCTCTAGCAGAGGCACCGTGGGCCAGTCCTTTACTATTTCCAGGCCGGCCCTGCAGGGCAGATTTAAGCAGTCCGCAGGCTGGACGCGGCCCGCAGCAGAGGTAGTATTCACCAGGTTCTGACCAGTTCTGGAGAACCAATAGCGGAAATTTCGAGTAGTTCAGAGAACTGGCAAATCTCACCTCTGCCTGGAGATTTTACAGTATCCTTCCCCTGCCACGCCCACAGAACTGGTAGTAAAAAAAAAAATGAATCCCATCACTGGCCCGTAGGCCTTGAGTTTGACACACACACACACACACCCCGCAGGACTAGAAGATCTTCAAACTCACTTCAGACTCTGTTATTAGGGACACTTCCGAAATCCTTACCAATGTTTCTTCATTTGAATGCCCTGTTGTATTGATGGACCAGAAAATGCAAGCTTAGACAACGAAGAGAACTTTGAGATTTGAGATCCCATGAGGTGGGAATCCAGCGTCTCCATCTCTTGAGTCGGTTCCTTGTCCTGTGGAATCACTGTTCTCCCTCCCAGATTAAAAGAGTCTGGAAGTAGGTCTAGAAACCTGAGGAAAAGTAGGGCCTCCTTGGCAGGAGAAACCGCTTGGCAAGGTTGTGTTGGGGGAAAAAGCCATAATTAGATTTTATGGCTGTTACATATTGAAAGCCAATATTTTCTCCTTGATGGAAAACTCTTGGCCAGGTAGGAGCCCTGAGGGAGTTCACCCTTCTGAGCATTCAAGACGTTTCACCACACAGGACATTTGTGGTTGTAAGTACCTCGCGAAGCCCATCACTTGGGGTGTCCAGGAGATGGAGAGATATTTCTAGCCGTCTCCCAGTAACCGCAACTCACAAAAACTGGAAGCAATTGGATGCTGAACTAAGGTTTCAACCGTTCCTTCAGACTTTAATGGACTCCAGGTCGGAAGGAAATCTGGTCCGATTGGAACCGACCTCTGGAACAGAAATAGCAGCCAGAAACTCAGAGCAGATTCCAGAAGAAGTTGTGGCAAGCCAAGCTTTCCTTTGGATGAGGCTTTCTCCAAGTGTGGACAGGCATTGGCTCCGTGATCGATTGTGCATCTCGGTAGGAGTCCTGGGCGCCGTTCCCTGGCAAAATGGCACCTGGATGGTGATGACACACAACCCACCGCAAGGCTTCCCAGGGATCGGAAACAAACTTGAGATGAAGGGTTTAGTCTACAGGGAGTTGGAGGGAGCCATGAAAGTTCTTCTCATGAGCTTGGTGCGGGGGTGGACACA
>NW_020719088.1:0-12510 GCF_900518725.1 Notechis scutatus
TTCCTTCCTTCCTTCCTTCCTTCCTTCCTTCCTTCCTTCCTTCCTTCTCATTCCCATCTCCTTCCTTCCTCCGAACTCTGGAAGGGATGAGAGGAAGGGGGAGAGATTGGCAGCATGGCTGGTGACCATGCCACCGCTGTCTCTGGCTTTTCCACGCAGGGGAAAGGGTGGTCCCAGTGAAAGGGAAGCTTCACAGGCTGCGAGGCCAGGCCAGCGAGTGGGGCATGGAGGCTTGGGGCTGGAACACGGTCAGCCTTAGATCTGACCTACCTGGCTGCCCTGGAGCCAGCGAGGGGCCACCCCACCGCCTCGGAGAAAGGGAAACCTTGTAATCTGTGAGGTCAGGCAGGCAAGCAGGGCATTGAAATAGTGGTGCAGGCACGACGCTGAACTACAACTTGTGGTGGGCATCTGGGCCAGAATGCAGTCAGCCTTAGATCTGACCTGCGGAGCCACCCTGGAGCTAGCGAGGGTCTGCTCCCGCCACCTTGGCCCTGCCCCCTGGGCCTCCACACAGGAGGCAGTGTGTGCTGGTGTCCTGGGTGAAAGGGAAACGCTCAGAATGTAGTCAGCCTGCAGCACAAGATGGTCCCAAGGGCCTGCACGCTCACCACCTGTGTGCACACCCAGGGGCTGCAGCGGGGGCAGCCCCACGGATCTAAGGCTGACAGTGTATTGGCACAGATGGCCACCACCAGGTTGTAGATCAGTGCCCGGTCAGCCTGGGTTGGGCCAAGGTGCTGTGGGCCGGTCCTTTGCTGTTGCCAGGGTGGTCCCGTGGGCCAGATTTAACTATATTGCAGGCCAGATCTGGCCTATGGGCCTTGTTTTGACATGTTTGCCCTAGCATGTTTTTTATGTGTGCGCCTAATATAAGCCCTACCCCCCAAAATAAACCCTACTTAAGTGCCTGCGCAGGGGCCACCCCCATTCCATCTGGTTGTGGTGAAGCTGCCCAATGTACCCTGCAGCGGCTTACCTCAGGGCCCCTGCAGCCAGGCCATCCATGCCCCAACACATGCCTCGCGGCCTCAGAACCAACAACCATGTGCAGCAGGAGTCCACGGAGCCACTGGCCCACTTCATCTGCTTGCTTGAGGCCACAACAGAGCAGGAGGCTGAGTGGTGTGGTGGTGCTGTGGCCACGAGGCGAGGCAGGTGTCAGGGTGTGGATAGCCTGGCTGTGGGGGCTGGTGCGGGGTGAGTGGGGCAGCTTCACCACCCCCCTGCCTCATGGTGGCAGCACTGGTGTGCTGTGCAGCCTCCTGCCCTGCCACGAGCAAGCAGAAGTGAGCCTCCCATACATGGGAAAAAAGTAAGATGCCCTCAAAAATAAGCCCTAGTGCTTATTTTGGGACCCAAAAGAAAATAAGACACAGTCTTATTTCCAGGGAAACACGTGTGTGTATGTGTGTTTCTGCCCCACCTTTATTCATTTTCCAAAGATCCAAGGCAGAAAACATATCCAACATACCTTCCTCCTATTTTTCAAACAACAATCCTATGAGGTGGGTTGGGTTGAGAGTGACTGGCCCAAGGTCACCCAGATAGCTTTCATGACTAAGGCAGAACTTGAACTCACTATCTGCTGCTTTTTAGTCTGGTGTCTTAACCACTGGACTACACTGGCTTTTACTTTTCACTCTATGTTTGTGTGTGTGTGTGTGTACATCTATCTATCATCAACTAACTATCAAACATTCTGTCATCCATCCATCTGTATTGAGGTCTTGGTTACATTCCTTTGTATGGTGCAAAATCTGTATTTTTACTTGTGTGAGCTATTTTGGGCACAGAGATTAAACATTAAACTAAATAATAAATGCATTACAGCATGCTGTCTCCAAACTTAACAAACTGAATGGATTGGAATCTATAAGTCAGTGTGATGTTTTTGTGGTGTAGATGATATAACATGCAAAAGATTGCCATTTTCTATTGTAGCATATATACATGGAAGGTGTACGCTATGCATGTTGTGCTCAAAATTGCAGTAAGGACAGTGCTTCAAGTTACAATAGACTTTGGCTCACTCGACTGTGATGAGATATATTTAATACTATGACCTTGTTCCATAAGATGTTATATATACCTTCATTTATTATTTAAGCTCTAGGATTGGACTTCCAATGTTTACAATATCCTTCTGAGTTCTGCTATCAAGTTTCTAGTCTTTTTCATCATCACACCCTTCTTTTTGTAGTCATCAGTGTCACTTCTGAAACAGCTGAGATATGTTGCACAGTTTTTCCACAATAAGCATTTTTCTAACCCTGAGGTGAGAGCGAGTTGATTTGGGTTAAGTTTAAAAACATTATGGCTCAGTTGCTTTGCTGTGACAGAACCTGACAGGGAGTTCTTATGATTAATTTGGGGCTTTCCTTTCCTTACAGACAGAACAGATTCAAATTGCAAGGGAATAAAAAGCATTTTGGTTGACCCTGACAAAATTCTGGTCTAAGCCTTAATGTGAAATAAGCCTGAGCACAAGTCTGATGATGGACTCAAATTTAACTCCCCCTCCCCTTTTTCTTTTTTCTCTTTCTCCTGGCAGAGACCATTCGCACAGCCACCCCCTTTCCCATGGTCAGCCTCTTTCTGGTCTTCACAGCCTTTGTCATTAGCAATATTGGACATATCCGCCCACAGAGAACCATTCTGGCTTTCGTTTCAGGCATCTTCTTCATCCTTTCTGGTAAGGTTTCAGAAGCTGGAACTATTCTACTAAGGGAAATTGATCTGTGATGCCTCACTTAACGACCCTGGTGGAAGTGACATTGTAAGCTCATTGTAAGGTCACAAGATGTCTTGCTGAACATTCATGTGGTTTAGCGATGGAATTGCAGATGCCACTGGTGAACATTCAGCAAGAACTACCAGTATTTGTGGAAATGCAAGTTTTTAGGACTAAGCTCTTAGCCTCTGGTGCATGTTGGATGTTTGGTAGGAGGAAATTTGCCATTTTTTCACTGTTATCACACAACAGTTCATTGTTCATCTTATTTCAAGTTCTGCTGCTTTCGTTGATATAAATCTCAGTTGCGGCATTGCTGTGGGTGGAGAAGATGTTGGTTCATGGGCTTAGGCATCTTGTCAGAACTTGCCCCACTGGGCTGGTGGAGATGGTAGATGAAGAGGTTGTTTACTCACCAAGTATCCTGTTTTGAAGACCTGGATAAGCTTGCACTGCTGACAGCTAAGCAGTGCAGGGAAGAGTGCCCAAGCCATCTCTTGCTTGCTTGCTCTCTGCTGCTTCATAGCCTAGCCAACCCCTCCCAGCTGTCAGGTCTTGGTTCAGGCTGATATTGAATATTAACTTTCCTACAACTCCAAGCAGAATTTCCTAATGTTTCTTCTCTCAATCCCAACTTTTGTCTTCTCTGCTCTTCTTCAGGGCTGTCCCTGGTGGTGGGCTTGGTCCTGTACATCTCCAGCATCAATGACGAAGTGATGAACCGTCCCAGTGGCTCAGAGCAGTATTTCCAGTATCGCTATGGATGGTCCTTCGCATTTGCTGCCTCTTCTTTCTTGCTCAAAGAGGTACAGAAGACAATACAAAACCTTTCAATTTCAGCAGGCACCACTCATTGTTAGGTTCCCTTCATATCTTACAAAATGCGATTAGTTTGGTTTGGGCTTCATGGGTTGTGTGAACATAATGAACTATGTGTCAGGCCACCTGCTGTTGTAATATTTTCTCAAGTCCCCCACTTTAGCTTGTCTGCATTGTTGTTATATCAGCACACTACTTGGATGATTCTATGAGTTACAAGAGAGGAAAAGGTTTCAGCTGTCGAAGTGTGATTTTAAAAATCATGGCTCACTGCAATTTGTGAATCCAGTGTGCCTCAAATAGCATTTTCCAGGCTTTTTCCAGGGGTGGAGCAGAAGGAATTGCTTGCCTCCTCTACCTACCAGATGGCTGGAAAAGCCTCATGTGGTGTTGTTGTTGTTGTTAGTCGCAAAGTCCTGTCTGACCCATCGCAACCCCATGGACAACGTTCCTCCAGGCCTTCCTGTCCTCTACCACCCTCTGGAGTCTATTTAAGCTCACGCTGACTGCTTCAGTGACTCCATCCAGCTACCTCCTCTGCCGTCCCCTTCTTCTTCTTTTGCCTTCAACCGTTCCCAGTATTAGGCTCTTCTCCAGGGAGTCCTTCCTTCTCATTGGGTGGCCAAAGTATTTGAGTTTCAGCTTCAGGATCTGACCTTCTAAAGAGCAGTCAGGGTTGATCTCCTCTAGGACTGACCAATTGGATTGCCTTGCAGTCCAAAGGACTTGCAGGAGTCTTCTCCAGCACCATAGTTCAAAGGCCTCAGTTCTTTGGTGCTCAGCCTTCCTTATGGTCCAACTTTCACAGCCATACATTGCAACTGGGAAAACCATAGCCTTGACTATACGCACTTTTGTTGGCGGGGTGATGTCGCTGCTTTTTAGTATGCTGTCTAGATTTGCCATAGCTTTCCTCCCCAGGATCAAGCATCTTTTAATTTCTTGGCTGCAGTCCTCATCTGTGATGATCGTGGAGCCCAGGAAAATAAAATCTGTCACTACCTCCATTTCTTCCCCATCTATTTGCCAGGAATTGAGCGGGCCGGACGCCATGATCTTAGTTTTCTTAATGTTGAGTTTCAAGCCAACGTTTGCACTCTCCTCCTTCACCCACATCAAGAGGCTCTTTAGTTCCTCTTCACTTTCTGCCATGAGAGTGGTATCATCTGCATATCTGAAGTTGTTGATATTTCTCCTGGCAATCTTAATTCCAACTTGTGATTCATCTAGCCCTGCCTTTCTCATGATGTGCTCTGCATATAAGTTAAATAGGCAGGGCAACAGTATACAGCCTTGCCGAACTCCTTTCTCAATTTTGAACCAATCAGTGTCCAGTTCTCACTTCTTGACCTGCATATAGGTTTCTCAAGAGACAAATAAGATGGTCTGGTACTCCCATCTCTTTAAGAACTTGCCACAATTTGTTGTGATCCACACAATCAAAGGCTTTAGCATAGTCAATGAAGCAGAATATGTTTTTATGGAACTCCCGAGCTTTCTCCATGATCCAGCATATGTTGGCAATTTGATCTCTAGTTCCTCTGCCTCTTCGAAATCCTGCTTGTACTTCTGATAGTTCTCGGTCCACATACTGCTGGAGCCTAGCTTGTAGGATTTTGAGTATAACTTTGCTAGCATGTGAAATGAGTGTAATGGTGCGGTAGTTTGAACATACTTTGGCATTGCCCTTCTTTGGAATTGGAATGTAAACTGATCTTTTTCCTATCTGTGGCTCTGAGAGTCCAGATAGATTGGGTAAGGTCAGATCCTGCTCTGGTGGACTGAGTCTGCATTAAAACTGAGGCTCCGCCCTCAGGACAGGACGTGAGTTGCTGAGGCTCCACTTGAATCGCAAGTGGAGGCTTTTTCTAAAAGGAAAAAAAAGTTTTAAACTGCAGCAGAGGCTTTAAAGCAGTCTGCAGCCAAGGGGAGAGGTTTTTAGCCTCCAGGCTTGGCGATCGTGCTCAGGACAGCCGCCCTAGCATGAGGAGCCGTGACCACGTGGAGCAGCTGCAGGTGATTGGCCCGATAAGGGCTATCAGCTGTTGTGCATGGTAGCGCAGCAGCAGCACAAGGAACAGTGTGGTTTTGCTTTCGGTATTCATTCGATTGCCTTGGCTGCAAAGCGTAGCAGCAGCAGCGGCTAACAGGGGCAATCAGCTCAGAGGAGGCTTTGCAGCAGCACAAAGCATCCGCTTGATCGGGCAATTGGCCCGATCCCAGCTGGGGGGTGCAGCCACGTGGCAGCGGTTGGCGCTGAATAGTGGAAGGACGGGATCGACCCCAGCTGAGGGCGCAGATCGACCATGTTGCCAGGGCTGTGATTCTGGCTACAGAACTGAGGTGGTTGTGTGGGCGCCAGTAGACCTGTATGCAGGTCCATTATCACACTGTGGTGGCCAGCAGGGCGTGGCTGCAGCCCAGCAATAGACCTATCCAGGTTTGCTTCACTGGTTCAGAGGTAAGAGGATCATTTTTATTCTGGATAGGGCCTTACTGGCAAGGGTATGCAGTAAATATGTTATTAACTCCTCATCCCCTTCCCCACCAGGATCCATCCTCTCCCTCTGGCTGTTTTTGTAAATCCTAATCTCCTAGTGGGATGGCAGATAAAGATCAGGAAGGTGATCACATTCCCTCTACTTCTAGAGGTAAACCTAGGGGCAAACAAAAGAGAAAGGCTTCTGAACCCAAAAGGCCTTCCAGGGCAGAAGAGCAGGATACCTTGAGAAGGCAGAAGGCTCTAGAACAGCAGGTGGAGAAAAGCCAGCGAACTGCTGGTGGGAGGAGCCGAAGATCACCACACCCAGAGGAGTCAGATTCTGTTGATCAACCTCCAGTTTTAGAAATGGAGCCTAGGCCTTCTACTTCTACTAGTGGACCTCACTTACAAGCCTGGTCACCTGACAATTCATTGGCTATTGGTGATCCACTACCTTTAGAGGGAGTTAGAGATTACGAAGGCGATCCCCAAGCTCTCTGCCAGGAGGAACCCTTGCCTCCCCCTCCTAAGAGAGCCAGACCAAGAGCAGAGGCAACTTTTACTCCCAGAGCTACTGGCTTGCGCAGTTCTGAAGAGGCTGAAACAGCATTACTGTGCACATGGAGGCAATCATCTCTAGAGCAATAAGGCAAGGGATTGTGGAAGGCCTCCAAGCAATGAGAAGGCCTGAATCGGTGGTGTTAGAACACTCAGACCTAGAACAGTCCATTCATGATAAAAGCAGAGAATCCTTAAGGGACAGGGCTTCTCCTGACCCCTCCATACATAGCATTACACATAAAACACCAGAGGAAGACAAGAGGGAATCTGATTTCTCTACAAAGATATGGCCCTGGAGAAACCTTCCTTCACTGGTCTCTTTGATTCTCAAAAGTTCTGGGCTTTATTGTTTAAGGCCAGAAAGACAGCCCAGTTGGGGCCAGAAGCAGATGTTGGGGAAGTGATGGGGGACATTGCTGCTCCTCCAGACCAATATTTTGACGAACCAACAGTTCGGCCTGAAATGATTCCAGTTCCCAGATTATTTCTGAATGTAATCAAGAAACAGCTGGAATCCCCGGGAACATCTGCCATGTTATCGGCCAGTGAATGCCGCTACTTTAACATGGGGCCTGAACTTACCAGTTCATTACAGGTGCCATCAGTGGACGGTCCGGTTGCAGCCTTGATTTCTTCCTCTTCAAACCCCGCTGATCCAGAGGAGGCATTGAAGGTGGAGGACAAGAGGATTGAACAGTCCCTCCAATGTACCCACCTGGCAGCTGCCTGGGCAGTCAAGGCTGCTTCGGCCACCTCATTTTTTATGAGGTCTTCCTTACATTGTCTGCACCAACTACAAGACAGGGTTCCCGCCACTGATATCCGGTTGCACCAAGACATCCATAAGCTGGTGGCAGTGGCCGAATTTACTGCTGATGCCACTTTAAAGAGTGCCAGATTTTCTTCAAAGGCAATTGCCACCTCTGTAGCACCCCACAGAATGATCTGGCTCAAAAACGGGCAGGCTGATGGGCGGCGAAAGTGGAAAGTGGCATCGGCCCTTCTCAAAGGGGATAAATTGTTTGGGGAGGTCTTGGACCCCCACCTGGTGGAGACCAGAGACAAAAAGAAATACCTTCCTTCTCTGGCAAGACGTACTAGTTTCAGGGCAGTACCTTACTCCCGCAGGTCTACTTTTGGCAGGAGGGTTCTACAAAGCGTGCACCAGCACCAATGTGAGTAGGACCAGACTCATGCCCTCCCAGGGACCGGCCAGCTTTGGTATGTCCCAATCTACCTGGACTCTCAGGGCCACAGATAGGAAAATGAACATTGGCTTACCTGAATGTTCCTTTTCTTCTGTGGCGTAGAGAGTCCAGCCCCACCCTGGTTCGTCTGGTTGGGGTGTACGTTGGGGGGAGCAATAATGTATGTTCTTTTTATCTCACAACTCCAGAATCACGTCCAGTTTGCCAAGTGCTTTGCCGAAAGCTGGGGCATGGCCATGGCGCAGGGCGGAGCCTCAGTTTTAACGCAGACTCAGTCCACCAGAGCAGGATCTGACCTTACCCAATCTATCTGGACTCTCTACACCACAGAAGAAAAGGAACATTCAGGTAAGCCAATGTTCATTTCCAATCCTGTGGCCACTGTTGAGTTTTCCAAATTTGCTGGCAAATTGAGCGTAGCACTTCTACTGCATCGTCTTTTAAGATTTTGAATAGCTCAGCTGGAATACTGTCACCTCCACTAGCTTTGTTGTTGCTCAGACTTCCTAAGGCCCATTTGACTTCACATTCCAGGATGTCTAGCTTAAGTTCAGTGACCACCCCATTGTGGTTATCAGGGATGTTAAGCTCGTTCTTGTATAGTTCTGTGTAATTTTGCCACCTCTTCTTAATCTCTTCTGCCTCTGTTAGGTTCCTGCCATTTTGGTCCTTTATCATGCCCATTTTTGCATGAAATGTTCCCTTCATATCTCCAATTTTATTGAAGAGATCTGTGGTCCTCCCTATTCTATTGTTTTCTTCTATTTCTTTACACTGTTCATTTAAGAAGGCATTCTTATCTCTTCTAGCTGTTCTCTAGACTTCTGCATTCAATTGGGTGTAACTTTCTCTTTCTCCCTTGCCCTTCCCTTCCCTTCTTTCCTCAGCTATTTGCAAAGCTTCCTCAGACAGCCATTTTGCTTTCTTGCATTTCTTTTTCTTTGGGATGGTTCTAGTTGCTACCTCTTGTACAATGTTGCAAACCTCCGTCCATAGTTCATCAGGCCAGTGGTGGGATTCAATTTTTTTTACTACCGGTTCTGTGGGCATGGCTTTGGTGACCGTGGCTTGGTGGTCATGTGACTGGGTGGGCCTGGCTTGGTGGTCATGTGACTGGATGGGCATGGCCAACTCAATGTCACTCACGTCCAGGGGTGCCTCACCTGGCCCCTCCCCTCCCAGCCATTCCTTGTCACACCCAGCCTCAACGTATCTATAGTTCTGTAAAAATGTTGTTCACCTTTTTTGACTTTTTTATCCACATTCTATAGATGTACTTTCTTTCTTTTTTAATAAATTTTATTAAGTTTTCAAATTTTAAAAACATAAAACAAAACTTCATACATTGTTATCAACATCAAGACATCTTTTGCATCTCCTCACATTTTTCAGTATATGTATTTACTTATTCCTTTACCATTACATCTTACTCTTGCTGTAAATCAATATCTTTTATCCTTACATATCAATCTTCTCCATGGTATATTTACATATTTACATATTCCCTCATTCTTTTCCTAATTGCCATTTTATTTTCTTTTTATTTCTAAACCACTCATACAAGGCATACCAGGCCCTATAATAAATTCAATCTTCTCTGTCTTTTATTTTCATCGTTAGCCTGTCCATCTCTATACAATCTATTTTTTTTTTTATAACCATGCCTTCCTGTGGAACCCTTTTTTCCTTCCAGAGTTGTGCGAACTAAATCCTTGCAGCTGTTAATATGTGTAACATGATATATCTATCTATTTTATTGCATTTTTGTGTTATTATACCTAATAAAAAAGTTTCCGGATTAAGTTCAGTTTTCTGATTTGTGATTTCTTCTATCCATTGTCTAATTGTATTCCAATATTTTTTCACTTGTCCACCAGGTATGAAAATAAGTGCCTTTTTCTTTTCCACATTTCCAACAATTTGGGTCTGAATTAAACATTTTTGCCAATCTAGTGGGGGGAAGGTGCCATCTGTAGAACATTTTGTATTGATTTTCCCTGTATGCTGTGGATGTAATTAGTTTGTAATTTAATCCCCACATTCTCTCCCAATTTTTCAGGTCTAATTTATGGCCAACATTTTTCGCCCATACCACCATCGTCTCTTTGACCACCTCCTCTTCCATTTTAAAATCTAGTAGAAAGTTACATATTCTTGAGATCATTTTCTTTTCCATTTCTTGTAGAATTTTATCTAATTGATGCTTTTCCATGCAAAAACCAAATTGTTCTTTGTCCTTCTGGTATCTCACCTGAATTTGCATGTATGGCCACCAATCTACCTTTATATTTTGTTGCTATAATTCTTGTCTCGTTTTTAATCTTCCTTGTGTATCTAATAGGTCATTATAATTCCTCTTTTTCCCCAGATCCATTGTGTTTGGGTAGATTTGTGCTTCCATAGTTGACAACCAGTTCGGTATTTTAGTATAATGATTCTTTTTAATCTTATTCCATGTCCGAACTAATGAATCTCTAATCATGTGCCTCTGAAAATATGCATCCTGTTTACATTTCCCATCCCATAGGAAACTATGCCACCCTCTCTGCAAGTCATGACCTTCTATCGACAATACTCTTCTATTTTCCAGGTTGATCCCATCTTTAATCCATACCATAGCCGCAGCCTGGTAATACATTTCCCAGTCAGGGAGTCCAAAGCCACCCCATTCTCTTTTGTCCTGTAATAGTTTCATTTTTATCCTGGCCTTTTTCCCATCCCAAACAAATTTACTTATTATTCGATATAATTCTCTAAAAAAGGTTTTATCCAATCTTATTGGTACAGTTTGAAAAAGATATAGTATTTTTGGTAGAGTAGACGTTTTAATTGCTGCAATTTTCCCCAGTCGTGATAACTGTAATTTCCCCCACATTTCCAATTCTTTTTTAATTTGTATTAATTTGTCATAATTATCTTTTTTGATTGAGGAGCATCTTGCTGTTAACCAAATGCCTAAATATTTTACCTTTTTCGCACTTTGCATTCCCAATTTTCCTTCTAATTCTTTTTTTTTGCTTATCTTTTAAATTTTTAGTCAATAATTTTGTTTTGTTTGACTTAAGGCCGGTGACCTTGCCAAATTCCTCTATTTCCTTTATTAATTTTACTCCCGTATCCTCTGGATCTTCCCGAAAAAATACTATATCGTCGGCAAATGCCTGTACCTTATAATGCTCCTTTTTAATTAAAGCCCCTTTGATTTCTTCATTTTTCCTCATGTTTTCCAATAAGTTTTCTAAGGTAAGGATGAAGAGAAGGGGTGACAAAGGGCATCCCTGCCTTACTCCCTTGTTGATCTTAAACGTTTCTGTTCTGTCACCGTTCATTATTACACTGGCCGTCTGTGTCATATCAATTGTCGAAATCAGTTTGATAAATTTATTGCCAAATTGCATGCTTTTTAATTGTTGTATTATGAACTGCCAATTAACATTGTCGAATGCCTTTTGCGCATCGAGGAAGACCATTGCCAATTGTTTTCCTGGGTTTGCTTCATAATATTCTATTATATTCAGTACCATTCTGGTATTATTTTTAATTTGTCTATTCGGTAAGAATCCATTTTGGTTGATATGAATGAACTGATTAAGGGTTTTTTTCAATCTTTCTGCCATTATAGACATAATTTTTTTATAATCCACGTTTAAAAGGGATATGGGCCTATAATTTTGAATTAATTGATGATCCGAATTTTCTTTTGGGATCAATGCTATGTATGCCTCCCCCCATGACTTGGGTAATTTTGCTGTCGTCAGTACCTCATTATAGAGTTCTAATAATTGCATTTCTAATTTTTCATGGAGCGTTTTATACAGTTCCCCTGGGAGACCATCTGGTCCCAGTGTCTTATTGTTTTTCTGTTTCAGGATTGCTTCTTGCAGTTCTTTTAATGTTATTTCCCTGTTTATCTCTTCTTTATCCTCTTCCGGGATCACAGGTAGCCCTTTCCCTTCTAAATACTGTTGGATATTTTCTTCTGGTACATCTTCCCTACTATATAGTTCCTCAAAAAAACTTTTAAAAATATGTTTTTTCTTTTCAGTTTGATGTTGTAATGTACCATCAGCATCCTTCAATTGTTGGATTGCTCTTTTTTCCTTTTCTTTCTTAAGTCTATAGGCTAGCCACCTTCCCGGCTTATTCACGTGTTCAAAATAATTCTGTTTTAGCTTTTTCATGTCCTGTAACCATTCACCTTGTACTAACATATTCAATTTGTGTCTAATCATTATCCTTTCCATATTTACTGTCTTATGTGGTGTTTTTTCTAGTATTTTTTCTAGCTCCTTAAGGGTATCTAGTAGTTTAGATCAGTGGTCCCCAACCTTTTTTGTACCAGGGACCGGTTTCAAGCAGAAACATTTTTTCAAGGACCGGGGGGGGGGGGGGAGAGAGAATCCGAGTTTGGTAGTTTGCTTGCAGACGTTTCATTACCTGACTAGGTAACATCTGATGTTGTTACCTAGTCGGGTAATAAAACGTCTGCCAGCAAACCACCAAGTTCAGGGAGCGCCTCGGCCCTGCCTCCCTCAGCCCCATCCCTCAGGTGTCTCCCTCCCTCCCTCCCTCAGGTGTCTGCCTCGTTCCTCTCTCAGTCACTCTATCGCTCCTCCAGCAGCCCAAGAAGCCGGGGGGTGGGGTGGCTTTTCCTGTCGCCACAGCTTCCCCGAAGCGCCCGTTTCACCCCCACCCCGCCCGCCCGC
>NW_020719089.1:0-15577 GCF_900518725.1 Notechis scutatus
GTGCTTGAGCGATACCCCCTTCCAAGTCTAGGAGGTCAGAGGGGAGGGCTGGGGAGGGGCAGAGCAGCAACGAGGAGCAGGCTGGGGCTATTTGGCTTGGGTGGGAATGCCAGAGAAGGAATTCCCGTTTGTGTGCACGAACGCTCTCTGGGTGACTCCAGGTGATTGGCGGTCGGGCTGGGGACCCTTGGTGCCGTTTTTCTGCTCCATCTCGCGGTGGCCCACCTCATCCTCGCTACCCTCTGATTGGCTCCGCAGGTCCTTTTCCATCTGCAAAAGAGAAACCGAGGGGCTGGAGACCACCGGAAGGCAGAAATCTTTGGTGGGCTGGGGGACATGGAGGTGGCCTCTTCCATCAAGGATACACAACTGTTGTTCAACCTGAGGGCCACACACCAGGCTTCTGTGGCCTTCAAACAAGCCCAGGGCTCTCTAGGGGGAGAGGCTACCCATGTTTTAAGGGGTCATGGGAGCTTTAACCTCCTGCAAGGCTAAGAAGACTTCTGTCATGCCCCTGTCCGAATCTGATTCGGTGGAGGAAGCCAAACAGCTGGCAGGGAGTGGGAGTGTGGCTCTGTTGGCTGTGGAGGAAACTGGAGAAGGGCAAAGTCTGGCTGAGCAGAGCAGGTGAGAGGTAGAACAAGGTGAGAGGCCCACCTCTTCATCCTAGAGCACGCAGGGAGGAACGGAAAAGAGAGCAATGTGGGTTGCATGGCTTACAGGGGAGGAAAGGGCCCTGATTCCCTTCATTAGCCACACCTGGGAACGAGAGTAAAAGAGATGCATGCTGAGTGCGGCAGCTGCTGGGAGCAAATATGAGTTTCTATTGTGTTGACTTTGGTTTATCTGTGTTCCTGGCATCTTCCCAACCGTGTTGAGTTATTGCCATGGAATTCTGGAATTCCTGGTCCTGCCCTGCCGGACTAATTACCTCATTTTGGCTTGATTGGACTTACAGTTTTTGTTGACCATGTTTTGGACTTGATTCTCTGCAGCCAAAGGCTGTTCCTGGGAGAGTTTTTCTCCAGCCCAAAAAGTAACCTGGACATTGGGAACAAAGTTGGAGCTAATAAAGGGACTCCTCCTGATTATCTGACTGTGTTGCCTTTGTGCCATGCCCCTTTGGGTCATCACAACTTCCATGTTACCCCTGACATCTCCCCAAACCTTCAAAACACCTAACCATGGTCATGCCCTTCTCCTGAAGCTTTGGCTCTGAGACCCACAGTACTGGTCCATGGCCGATCTCTGGATTGTACATTTTGGAATCCATTTTACGGATAGTCCTCGATTTACAGTGGTCTGCTTAGCGAAGTAAAAAATGCTACCATTTGGCTGAACCTGTAGTAAAAAATCAGCTACCGGTTCAGCCAAACTGGTTTTTTTTTCCTCCCAACTATCAGCTATTCCGACGATCAGCTGTGCCGGGATCCCCCTCGCTGGCTGCAAATGATGTGGAGCTGCCTTGGAACTGTTGAAAGGACTATGTTATAATCTGAAGATAGAGGATGTCGTATTCCCTCCCACTCACTTATGGCCTCTTTGACCCCTCTTTCAAGCCAGCGGTCTTCTCTGTCCAAAACATGGACTTTTCTGTCTTCAAAAGTGAGGCCTTTGTCTTTGAAATGCAGATGGACTGCTGAATCCAGACCGGATGGGTTTGTTCTCCTAGGTTGTGCCATGCGTTTGTGAAGTGGCTGTTTTGTTTCCCCAACGTCCAGATCTGCACAGGGCTGCCTGAATTGTACTGCATGCACCACGTTGCTCAGTTTGTGCCTGGGTGTCTATGCAGATTCTCAGCCATCCAGGTCACAGTAGTCCCAAAGGTTTTTCGGGAGGCAGCTGGAGTTTGTTTTTTCTTTGAAGACCTTTTGCTTCTCATCCAAGAAGCTTCTTCAGCTCTGACTGGATGGTGTGGAATGGAAGGATTTATACTCCTTGCAAACCGCTGGTCATTTGCATCCTTTGTCTGGCTCCTGGCCATAGAAGAAGTGCTGGGAATGATTCTGTTCCCATGACGTGCCGAGCCTTCCCACGCCCACGATTAAGGCCTCAGGTGGCCAGCTTCATTTCTCAATGCCTTTTTGATAGCAAAATTTATGAGCCCACATTTTGCGAAGGCAGGAAACAACGATTCAATTCAGGAACAGATTCAGTTATGTAGAGTTTTTCTTTCTACAAGCCAGGTAAATATTTGGCAAGAAGTTGTCTCCTTCCTGATGCAGCTGGCATTTGGGGTGGAGTGTTAGCAGTTTGTGGTCCTCTCCCTTCTCCCCAACATGCACCCCCTCCCCCAAATGGCCCATTTCTGCCCTCACCATGCCACAGATCAGGAATCGATAAACCATGCGAATGATCAGATAGGACCAGAAGATGTGGAGGAGCTGAAGAACCATCAAGAGGGCGTTGAAGAAGTAGTAGCCGAAAAAAGGCTGGTAGATTTCCATGGAATAATAATATGTGTTGTGGAGAATTCTTCCATGGAGGAAAGGAAGAGAAAAAAAAAGTTACTCATACTTTTTAAGACTGGTATAATCCATGCAGTAAGGAATTCAGGTTGTCTACTAGGGCTTGAAAAAAACAAGATGATCTGAATGACAACACTGACGTTGAAGTATCTTACTGCAGAAGAACAGACACCCTACCTGGGCTAAAGGCCTCTAAGATGCTTCGAACATTTCTTAAATTGGGGATCCCAGATCTGCACATCACAAGCAGATCTGCCTCCCGGAATACCAACAATCAGCTGTTCCAGGCTGCAGAGATCGCTGCTGCCCATAGGCGCTGCTGCTGCTCATCACCACTGCCAACTATCGCCGCCTCCACGCGCCCCATTTTCGGCCTCCGTGCATCCTGTTTTTGGCTTCTACGCACCCCATTTTCAGCCTCCATGTGTCCCATTTTTGGCCCGTTCCAGGCAGCAATCCCCGCCACCTGGAACGGGTCAAAAACGGGACGTGTGGAAGCCGAAAATGGGATATGCAAAAGCGGCAATAGATGGCAGCGGCAACGATCCCTGCAGCCTGGAACAGCTGATCGTTGGTATTCCGGGAGACCAATCCAACTGCCAATCAGTTGTGTATGATAAATCAGGCTGTCCTGAAACTGACTAGGCTCTTTGCTGTTTGCTGCAAGGAGGCAAATTGCAGAGGCCAAAGGGTGGGGGTCAGCAGGTAGGTGGGACCTCGACAACATTCGCTTTATAAGGCGCACAGACATTTCCACCCACTTTTTGTGGGGTGGGGGGAGTTTGTCTTATAGTCCGAAAAATGCGATAAGTGGTTTATGTTTGCTATGCTTTAAATTCTAATAAATCCCTGAATCCTAAAGTGAGACTTTTTGTGGTGTGTTATCGGTTCAATTGTTATTAACTGCAGCTATGCTCCTAATTGGGACGCAGTGACTCAGTGGTTAAGATGCTGAGCTTGTCGATCAGAAAGGTCGGCAGTTTGGCGGTTCGAATCCCTAGCACCACGTAACGGAGTGAGCTCCCATTACTTGTCCCAGCTTCTGCCAATCTAGCCATTAGAAAGCATGTTTAAAATGCAAGTAGAAAAACAGGGACTACTTTGGTGGGAAGGGAACAGCGTTCAGTGTGCTTTTGAAGGTGTTGAATCCTGCCAGCTACATGACCACAGAAATGTCTTCGGACAGAGCTAGCTCTTTGGCTTTGTAACGGAGATGAGCACAGCCCCTTAGAGCCAGAAATGACTAGCATGTATGTGCAAGAGGAACCTTTACCTTATGCTCCTAATTAGGGTTTTCCCAAAAGCGGTGAAACATGCACGCATGCAACTCCATGTACACGCAACTCACACCCGCCACTGACACAAATGGAGCTGCGCACACAAACACATGCTCACCCACTACTTCTGCAGCCAGGTTCCAAATGGGCCACGAGCCAAATGATCGTGGACCGTTGGGCTTACATGCTGGTTCAAATAGGCATTTGAATATAGCAAGGCTAAACTGGTGAGTCCTGAGATGGGAGAGATGTCAAAAAAAAACTCACAACGGCCGCCCAATTTTTGCCATCAAAGCTTTTTTGCATGGATCCCCGAAACATACTTGCAAGGAAAAATCCCCAGGCGAGTGACCAGAAATGCCACGGAAAAAGTGACAAAAAGGGCATCGCACGTTTTCTGCCACTTCAGGTAAGTAAACATCTTGGCGACCTGCGGAGAAAACGAGAAGACAAAAACAGGAGAGGAAATTGTTTTGAATGGCCGCGGTTCCTTTTTGTGACAAATGCTTCCAGGTGTTCAGGAGACGGTGGCCATTTTCTCAGGGTCTCAACTACAGCGCCTAGTTTCTTCCCTCGCAGAAAAGGGTTGTTGTTTTTTTTTTGAAATTGTAGTTTGAGGAAAACGTCAGAGAGAAACATGGAGATGGATTAGCTCGCAAGAAAAACCTAGGAACATCTGGAATATTGCAACCAATTTTGGTCACAGTAGTACAAAAAAAAAAAACAAAAAAAACCTCAATATCTTTTTTGTAATGTAGCGACCAAAACTAGATGCAGGATTCCGGCTGGGGCTTTACTAAGGCTTTATAAAGCCGTACTAAAACTTCATGTGATTTTATGTCTGTTTGTACAACCCAGGATTGCATTAGCTTTTTTGGCTGCTGCCGCCGCACACGGCTGGCTCGTGTTGAAGGGATCGTCCACTCGGACTCCCAAGGTCCTTTTCTCAGTTCCTGTTTTTGAACCTGGTTTCACCTGAACTGTATTTGTCCCTTTGGCTTTTTCCTGCCCAGGTGTAAAACTTTGCTTTTCTCCCCATTAAATTTCATTTTGTTGGACAGGACCCATTGTTCAAGTCTTTCAAGATCTTTCTGGATCCTGAGCTTGTCTTCTGGGGTTATTCCTGCCAGATTAGTGTCATCTGCAAATTTGATGAGTTCCCCTCATCTGAACAAGTTTTTCACAGATTAACAGAGTTGTCAGGGGTGGGATGCAAATATTTTTACTACCAGTTCTGTGGGTGTGGCTAGGTGTAAGTGGCTAGGTGGGTGTGGCCATGTGGCTGGGTAGGTGTGGCTTGTTTTGTGCACCACTGTTAGGAATATGAGTCACCTAACAGCTATTTGGGTTAGAAATATATAAACTAGGATAAACATTTTAGTACTATATCTTTAAGGGAATGCAAGAGCATGCAATTGGGTGTGGTTACTCAAACAGCCATAAGATGGAGCCAGAAACCTGGGTTGTTTTAGTCTTAGTCTCAGAAGAGAGTGTGTCTGAATGTATCTCTGTTTCCTTCTGTTGGAAAGTATTGCTGTTGCTCCATTTTTCCTAATTGATTGATATTACTGGATTTGATGTAAGTCTGATACTGAACTGTTTTTGACACTGGAATTTGATATTTGGATTATCCCTGGATTGAAAAACTGACTGATTTACCTGTGAATGACTTTTGGACTGCTTATTTTGGACTTTGCTTAAACCTTTCTGGAAGTAAAAACCTACATTTACTGTACAGTGTGTTAGGGATAACATTGTTTACCCTAACTGGTTTGGGTAAAAATAATAAACATGGTATCATGGTTTGTTAGTTAAAGTGTGTGTAACTTTAACAGCAAGAATGTAATTAAGGGTGTGGTTGTAAAAGCATTATATAAGAAGCGAGGCAATGCAGCTCGCTCTCTCTGGCTTACTGATCCCTAATTACTTGATGGATTGATGACTGCGTTCTTGCCGAAGGAGTGTTGATATTTTCTCAACGGAGAGAAAATAAAAATTGGACTGATTTATTGTAAGTGAACTGACATTGGCTATTCAACACGGACTTTGCAAATAGAGTATCCCCGACAAGACTTGACTGAAATTGATATATGACTAATGGACCGTTAATTTGACTATGCTATAATTCTTAAATGGAATAAACTATATTTTTGATAGCACAAGCGTATCTGTATTTTTACTGCGTGTTAACTAGAAAACTTATCTCACACATTTACCTGTCTTCCTATCTGACTTCGCTGCACGTTCTGTTTAGTTTGTTTTCCTTAACACCCGTTGGGGAATCCAGGCTTAACACAGTGTATCTGTGTGCTCTGTGTGTATTATTCCAACACTACTCTCTATACGTCTCCCTGTATGTGCTCATTCTCCTAACGGGGAATTACCTCAACAACCACCACACATCCCGTGCTCCATTTTTTTTGTTTGCCACCTGGGCCTCAGGGAAGGTACCTGGGAGAACATTTTTTGCTCCCAGGAGGTTTCCCTGAGGCCCAGGAAGGCAAAAAGTGGATCACAGGTGGAGCGGGGATCCCAGCACAGCTGATCGTAGGAAAACGGCTGATGGTTGGGAGAGAAAAAAGAAAAGAAATACCAGTTTCGCTGAACCAATAGCTTTACTTACTACTGATTTGGCCGAATGGCAGCATTTTTTTTACTACCGGTTCATCTGAACCAGGCCAAACCAGTAGAATCCCACCACTGGATCTTGTAGTCCAACCCCCTGCCCAAGCAGGAGACCCTACACCATTTCTGACCGAGGGCAGTCCAGTCTCTTCTTGAAAGCTTCTAGTGATGAAGCTCCCACAACTTCCGAAGGCAACTCCTGTTCCATCCTGGTTGATTGCTCACTTATGAAGATAACTCTTTATAAATTGATTATGATTATAATTATTACTATACTTATTATATAAATGTATAGTATTATTTAATTTATTATTAAATTATAGTCATTTATGAAGATATTTGAAGAGTCCTGGGCCTAAGATGGAACTGTCTAGAACCTAGCTGCTTTCCTTCCCTCCATATAGATGTAAGAGTAATATTAGGGACTACATGTAGTACCCAGTAATAGTATCATGTACCGTGTTTCCCCCAAAATAAGTCCCTGTCATATATTTTTTTGCCACCAAAAAAGGCACTAGGTCTTCTTTTCATGGGATGTAATCCACTGACGCACCTCACTTGTGTGCATCGTCCCTGGCCTCCTTTTCACTGTCTAGGGCCTTCAGGAACTTCTTATTCTGTGGCCAGCAAGACTTACCTGAAGGCCTCTGCAGCCGATAAGAGAGCTCTGGATCGATCCAGAGCTTTGTTATCAGCTACAGAGGCCTTCAGGAAAGCCTTGCCAGCCTTGCCGGCTGCAGAAGAAATGGGCCGGCAAGGCAGATATCAGGCTGTGCGAGTCTAGACCACAACTGTCCAAAGGTAAGTAGTAGGGAGCTCCACCCCGCCCCCACCAGCTTAATTTTTATTCATCCACTCTGGAGTGGGTGGGATCTTAATTAGGGCTTATTTGGGGGTAGGGCTTATATTGGGTGCAAGTGTAAAAATCAAGCTAGGACTTACTTTCAGGGGAGGTCCTATTTTGGGAGAAAGAGGGTAGTGTAATACCATTAAGGACTACTCGATGAGTACAGCTTGTCAGCCAGTTACAAATTAGAAGAGGAATGAATATCCTCTGATTCCGGTAAGAATCACGTTACCTCCAAGAGACAATCGGAAATGTCGTGCAGGAACATGACGAGTGAACCGATACGGATGAAATTTAAGCAGAAAGAGAAGCCGATGAGGAAGACAGTGACCAGGTGGTGGACGATCTGCTCATGAAGGTCCTGCAGGGAGAGGAGAGGACTGAACTGGAGGCATTTTGAGGTTCCTTCGTGGAGGCCGAAAACCCCGTCATCCTGGGGAAGGGGTTTAGAGAGAAACTAGATGGCCCGTGACCCAATGAGTCACCGTTCAAGGAATTTCCTTACCTAAACAGAGAACAAGAATGACCCAGGGTGGTAGAAAAAGAAGGGGAACAGTTTCCTGCCAGCTTCACCCCTGAGTCTCTTGTTGAAATCTGGCAAGGAGCATTGGAAATCTCCTCTTCCCTTCCCATCTCTTTCCCATTCCCTTCCCTTCATCTTTTCCCATCTATTCCTCTCATCCCTCCCCTCCCCTTCATCTCTTCCCATCCTTTCTCCTAATCCCTCTCCTCCCCTCCCTTTCTCTTCCCCTCATCCCTTCATCTCTTCCCATCCCTTCCCCTTATCTCTTCCCTCCCCCTCCCCCTTCATCTCTTTCCTTCCCTTCCCCTCATCCCTCTCCTCCCCTCCCTTTCCCTTCCCCTCATCCCTCCCCTCCCTTTGATCTCTTCCCCTCCCTTTCCCTCATCCCTTCCCTTCATCTCTTCCCATCCCTTCCCCATATCCCTCCCTTCCCTTCCCAGCAGGCAGATAAGAGGCTGCTGCTGAGTCAGGGAGGTAGCAAGGGATTGCAAGACTGGCTGGGAAACTGTCACAGAACATTGCGAATGAAGTTCATGTGACTGGCAGCAGCAGCCAGTAGCAGTGAAGCGATCCCCACTTTCCCTAATTTCATCCCCTTGTCAGTCCCGGGTCCTGGATTTGGGGCACATTCTGTAAGTTAGCTCATTTTGAGGTACCCTGGTTCAAAAATGGCAGCCCTGCAGCGCATTATTTTGCCTCCTTAAAGATCGTAGCAAGGTTTTAGTACTATATAGATGCATTGCACCTGTAGAGATGCCAAATTAGCACCCATGTTTTTTTAAACTTTTTGATCGATTGATTGTGTGGTTTTAAAATCAGCTGGCCCGAGTCGTATTGATGAGACGAGCACCAGTGTTCTGACCCGGCTTACAAACATAACAAGCTCTCTACCCGTCCCCTTTGTTAGGAGAGCCAGCAACCCTGGCAAAAGGTCTCTCTCTCACACACACAGCAGGCTAACAAAACCTCTAAGTGCCTGTGGAAAGCACTTAGAGATTGGCTCCAACACACCATGAGTCTCTCTTTCTCTCTCTCCACACTCGTAACACTCCTGGAAGATGTGCCCACTCTTTTCTCAGCAGTGGGGAGACACACATCCACACGCTCCAAAGGCACACTCAGCACCACAGATTCCCAGAAAGAATTCCGATACAGTTCCAGACATGATTCAGAAGTTCGGACTATCAGTGGCTGACCGGCAGGGAGACAAATAGTTGTTTACCACACCCATTCAACTCTAACCCCTGCCTTTTATCCCCAGAGCTCAGGTGGGGCTTAGCTAGCAGCGGTGGCTCTTCCGTCCCAAAGACCGGCCCATAGATTTCCACTGCTCTCCTCTCCTCTGCCTTCTGTGCATCTGTGCGTCAGGCACTGGACCCGGCTGTTCCTCCTCTTCCTCATCAGCTACCTCCAGACCTGGGGGCTGTGGACTCTCCACCGGAGGGCTGATGGCCCAGGTTCCACCTTCCTCTCTCTCTCTGTCAGCTCCTTTCCCTCGTCCCCCTGGGAGCTCCCAGGTTGCCTTGATGCTGAGCCTGATTCCCCATGCCTCCTTCTCCTCCTCCTCCTCTGATTCGACTGCTGGTCACGACAACCAGTGTTGAACAAAATACATATATACTCGGGGGGAAAATCAACTCGAAAGAAGGAACAGTGTTCCTCCTTGGATCTGAATTGGGGGGGTGGGTTTCCTGACCAATCGCGTTTCTTGCGCCAGAGACCACCTACCTTCCGTTTGACATCAAAAGGCAGCGAGATGAGCAAGGAGCAGTAGAAGGAGATCTGCACAAGGTAGTAGCCAAAAATGCTCGTCTGGAGAGGCTGCAACACACAAAGGGGGAGAGGAGGAAGGAAGAGGAATTGCTCCGTGCAATCCCAACTCCCAAGAGCAACAATGAAGTTGTGTTTGTCACATGACAAAACACTAAAGTAGGGTAGCATTTTTCAAACTCAGCTATAATCATATAGGTGCCATGACTCCGACAAACCACCCCCCATTCAAATCATAAGTCTCTAGCCGCATCTCTCAAGAGTAAAATAATTGATTTATTAGGAGTGAACATGCCGGCGCTACCTGGGTGCAGCCGACTCTAAGACACATCATTCATTTCACCCTTGACCCTGGTCTTGCCCTCACCCCCTGGATGTATATTTTCCAATGGGACACATCCATAGCCAAGAGTCATCAATCATGCTCTCCAGTAATAATCTTGCACGCCAACAGCTTCGGCTGCCTAGCAATTATCTGAAGCATTTAAGGAATGCACTGCTTTCCCCCACTTCCTTTCTGCTGGCAACTAAAAAGATCAAAGAAGTATTTTTTTAGTTGACAATAGGTTGTTCTCGAACTTAGGACCCCAATAGAACCCCAATTTTCTTTTTTTTTCCTTTAAGGGTAATTTTAATCTTTTTTTAAAAAAGCATTTAATTCTATTAGAGACAGTCCTCAACTTACAGCGACAGGTAGTCCTCCACTTACGACCCCAATGGAGCCCCAAATCTCTGTTGCTGAGCGAGACAGTTCTTCATGAATTTGCCCCCTTTTTACGATGTTCACGGTTGTTTAAGCGAATCGATGCGGTCGTTAAGTTAGTCACCCGGTTGTAAAACGAATATCACTTCCTTCGTGTACTTTGCTGGTCAGATGGTCGCAAACGGGAATTGCGTGACACTCCCCTCCACAACCACCCAGGGCACTGCGACCATCGTAAATACAAGTCGGGGCAGAGCATCTGAATTTTGATCCCGTGACCATGAGCAATGCCACAATGGTCACAAGTGCGAACTCATAAGTCACTTTTTCCGGTGCCGTTGTAACTTCAAACGGTTGCTAAGTGAAGCATTGTAATTTGACGACTATCTGTATTGCAGGTCTCCTGCAAAAGGGGTTGCTAATGGATGAAGACTTTTCTAAAGAAATGTTCGTTCCAATCCGAGGTGGGATTCAGCCGGTTCTGGAGAACCGGTAGCGTAAATTTTGAGTCGTTCAGAGAACCGGCAAATCCCGCCTCTGACTGGCCCCACCAACCCCCTGCCTCCCGAGTCAACAGTTGATTGGCTGGGTCTTCTTTCGTTGCCCTGCACAGGAGAACGGAGCTGTAAAGCAGGTTAGTGTGGTGAGGTGGGATTGGGAATTTTGCAATATCCTTCCCCTGCCATGCCCACCATGCCACACCCACCAAGCCATGCCACGCCCAGCAAGCATGCCATGCCCACTAAGTCACACCCACCAAGCCACACCCACAGAACTGGTAGTAAAAAAAATTGTCCACCTTTGATCTTGATCGATGCGGTCTGTCTCCCCTCCCCTGGGCAGGAGGTGGCATATGAGCCCCCCGTGGTAGAACCAAGTTCAGATGCCTCCTGTGGGCTCCGGTCAGCTGGGGGCATCCACAGCCACTTTCCCTGCTCCAGGTCGACCTTCCCAGGGACGCCCCAAACATCACCCCCTTTCTTCCCTTGCCTCCTACTCCTGCCTTCCTTCCCCCCTCACCCACCCACCCCCAAAAAGCAGGGGCTTTTGGTCTTCTCCTGTGATACGAGCTGCCAACTCGCCACGGGACAAGAGTTACACTAAGATCAAAAAACTGGTGGAATCACATCTTTAAAGAACAAATGCCAAAGGAGGGACAGAATCAGAGGTGGTCTTCAAGCCAGTTCTGACCAGTTCTGGAGAACTAGTAGCAGAAATTTTGAGTAGTTCGGAGAACCGGCCAATCCCACCTGTGACTGGCCCCGCCAACCCCATCTATTCTCTGCCTCTCACCGAGTCCCAGCTGATCGGCTGGGTCTTCTTTGGTTGCCCTGCACAGGAGAATGGATCTGGAAAGCAGGTTAGTGGGTGGAGAGGGCATGGGCATTTTGCAGTATCCTTCCTGCCACGCCCACCAAGCCACGCCCTCAGAACACTACAGCCACCAAGCCATGATCGGCTGGGTCTTCTTTGGTTGCCCTGCACAGGAGAACGGAGCTGGAAAGCAGATTAGTGGGGTGGGGAGAGACGGGGGATTTTGCGGTATATCCTCCCCTGCCATGCCCGCCATGCCACACCTACCAAGCCATGTCATGCCCACCAAGCATGCCATGCCCACCAAGTCACACCCACCAAGCCACGCCCACAGAACTGGTAGTTTAAAAAAATTTGAATGCCACCCCTGGTTCGAATGTCTCCTGACTCCTTACCTGCTGGGGGTACCCAACCCAACATTCACGGAGATCCCACAACCAGGGCTTCTGCAAGAAGACAACATTTTGTTAGGAATCCTGTCACACCCAGCCCACCATCTATTTATTTATTTATTTATTTGATTTGATTTGTCAATTGTTTACAAGATAATAAGTATAAGTATATACATAGTTATGAATACATGAAATGGGTACATATAAGAAAAATAAAAGAAAAATAAAAGAAACAATAGGACAGGGACGGTAGGCACGTTGGTGCGCTTATGCACGCCCCCTAGAAACCTCTTAGGAATTTTGACCATTTGTTGTCTGTTTGACAGGAATGCTTCTATCCAGTTATTCAGTTGTCCAGAGATACCATAGGATTTTATTTTTAGGAGTAGTTTGTCGTGTACCACTGAATCAAAGGCTTTACAGAAGTCTATGTAGATTGCGTCTATTGCTTTGCCCTGATCGAGTTGTGTCGTCCATATGTTTTTGCAGTGTAAGAGTTGCAGATTACAGGATAGTTTTTTTCTGAAACCAAATTGTTTATTGGAGAGTAGGTTATTTGTCTCTAAGTGAAGGATGATGGATTGGTTAATAATTGATTCCATGACTTTACAGGTGACGCAGCATAAGGAGATTGGCCTGTAATTTTCAACTAGGCTTGGGTCTCCCTTTTTGAAGATGGGGATGACTGTGGCTTGTGACCATAGGTTAGGCAAGGAGCTGGTCCTGAAAGATTTTTCAAAGATTATGCTTAGAGGTTTGGCTATGGCAGTGGATAGCTTTTTTAAGAAGTAGGCACATATTCCATCCGGTCCAATAGATAGAGATGGTTTTAGATTGCGTAGTGATTTTTCAACATTGTCTTCTGTAAAATTGATATGTATTAGATCATTGTAGTTATCTGTGGTTCGGCTAGGAAATACTGGGCATGATCCATTGCTGTTTACAAATACTGAGCCGAAGAATGTGTTAAAGATGTTGGCTTTAATGGTGTCATCGTTGCAGTCTTTACCATTAGGTCCTATCAGGGGTGGGATGGACCTTGAGTCTTTTAGTTTGTTGTTTACAAAACTGTAAAAAGCGCGGGTGGAATTGGTGCTTAGAAGGTTTTCCTCTTGTTTAATGTGATAATTGGTGCATTCAGTCTTTATCTGGTGGCATAAATTTTTGTATCGGCTTTTGAAATTGGCAACGTGACCAGATTTGTTTTTCCGCCAGAGTGATCTCTTTTTGGATTGAAGTTTCCTTATTGTTATGGGTAATCTGTTTTTTTGTTTTGTTTTTGGAGTTGTTGTTGGTACATATAGTTTGATGACTCTTTTGACTTCAAGTAAAAATATGTTGTAATGGTCTTCAACAGTATTGCATCCAGTGAATAGAGATTGCCAATCAAGGGATGAGAGATCGTTGTCTATAAGATCATAGTTGCCTTTTTTGAAGTTATAATTGGGGATTACGTCATCCTTTCTCTGGAGCTCCCTTTGACGGGGAGGATGGAAGGGAAAGGAGAGCACAAAGCCACTGCCATCGCTAAGGTATTTGAAACAGGTTGAAAAAAACAGAGCTGCAAGACCCAGTTCTGCAATTCCCCATGTTTTTCTCATCAAAAAGGGGAATAATCGATATCAGGGAATGAGAAGGTCCCCAGCTGTATTACACAGTGATGGAGGGTTGGGTTGTTGTTGGTTTTTGGCCAACAAACCAGTAAAGTGGGGAAAGTTGGAACTCACGTTGTAAAGGATGGCCAGCGCCATGCAGAAGGAAGTGGCATAGTAGGTGGCCCTCCAGCTGGAAAACAATAAAATAAACTTAAATTTAAAAACCCATCAGGGCACATTGGACCACCAGATGGAAGATTCAAGGAGTCTAGAATTGTAAGGGAATATAAAGATTCCTTACTAACACTGATGATGTCACCTAGCTGGGTAATGAAAGGTCCACAAGAAAACAGTCACGTTCAGGGAGCCCCAAGGATCCAGACCTCCTCCTCCTCCTCCCTGCAACCCCCACTTCTTCTAGCACTGATGAGGTTACCTAGTTTGGTAATGAAATGTCTGCAAAAAAACAACAACTACCAAGCTCAGAGAACCCCAAGGACCCTACATTCTTCCTCTTCCTCCTCCTCCTCCCTGTAACCCCCACTCACCTGGTTTCACAGAACTTCTTGGTCAAGCTGGGCCGGTCCTGATTCAGCCTGTATCGGAACCACCTCTCTACCTGTCTTGGTTGCAGGTTGCACTGCTTGGCTAAGGTGCTGAGGTCTTCCTGGAAGGCAGGAAGCAGAAACAGGTGAGAAAAGCATCCCAGCCAAAGTCCAAGACCACTTGGCTGGGGAAAGCAATAGGCTCCAATTTTTTTAATGGTTTTAATGGGGAGAGAGAATGAGAGAGAGAGAGAGAGAGAGAGAGAGAGAGAGAGAGAGAGGATTGAGAGAATGAGAGACAGAGAGAGAGAGAGAGAGAATGAGAAAGAATGTGAGAGAGAATGAGAGAGATTGAGAGAAAATGAGATCGAGAGAATGAGGATTGAAAGAATGAGAGACGGAGAGAGATTGAGAGAGAATGAGAAAGAATGTGAGAGAGAATGAGAGAGATTGAGAGAAAATGAGATCGAGAGAATGAGGATTGAGAAAATGAGAGACGGAGAGAGATTGAGATTGAGAAAGAGAGATTGAGAGAGAATGAGAAATTGAGAGAGAATGAGAGAGATTAAAGAGCTTGAGAGAAAACGAGAATGAGAGAATGAAAGAGAGAGAGAGAATGAAAGCCAGAATGAGAGAGAGAATGAGAGAGAGAAGAGAAAGAGAGAATGAGAGAAAGAATGAGAGAGATTGAAAGAGATTGAGAAAAAATGAGATTGAGAGAATGATGGAGAGAGAGAATGAAAGAGAATGACAGAAAATGAGAGAGAAGAGAGAGAGAATGAATGGGAGGGAGGGGGTGTTTAACGCATCATATAGCATTTCAAAAATCCTAGGAAATCCCCTTACTCCCATTTCTGAATTTGACCCCTTCTGGCATGTTAGAATTTGTGAATAACCCACCGGGGTTATCCCATTTTTTAACAGCATCATCTGAAGCGTCTCATGCTGGAGAAATCTGACTTCAGCAGATTCTGCTTGAGAAAAGAAATTAATCCCAAGTCCTCAGCCTTACAACTGCTGCTTCATGTGTGTTACACTCCTGCATACTTTTGCACACCCAGAGACCAGGGACTTTAATTGGATTCAGCACTTCATAAACCCATTTTATGCTTAAGTCATAATAAGCATATTTAACCAGATTAAAACTTTTAGTTCAGGGTGGTTTTTTTTCTCCCAATTCTTTACCCCACATTTCCTTTTGAGGTTTCAATTTTTTCCTCTAGTCTCCCCCAAAAGTGCTTTTTTTTTCAAGAGGCAACTGAACTTTCATTTTTTTTTTATTTGAAGAAGTTTTTGCTTCTCCTCCAAGAAGCTTCTGACTGGATGGCGGAGAATGGAAGGATTTATACTCCTTGCGGACAGCTGGTCATTTGCATCTTTTTGAGAGGGTCGTTGAGGCCACTTGGAGATTGGTCTGTGTCCCTCGGGGTCACCTGAGTAGTGCAAATAGGTGTGGAGCCTTCTTGGAACTACTGAAAGGACTGTGTTGTACACTGGACATGGATGAGGTCGTCAGCA
>NW_020719090.1:0-15575 GCF_900518725.1 Notechis scutatus
AGTGGCGGCGAGTTGAGGGTTTCAATTTGCAGCGTGGTGAGGGTTGGAGCTGGGTCGCTGACGGTTTCCGGAAGTGGGGAATGGCTCAAAGCGTCAGCGTGGGGAATGGCTTTCCCCGGGCGATGCTGCAGTACGTAGCTGTAGGCTGCTAGGAATTCTGACCAGCGAGTCATTCTAGGTGATAATATGTATGGGGTTGGTTTATCTCCTGCTAAAATGCCCAGTAAAGGCTTGTGGTCTGTAATTAGAGTAAAGGGCCGCCCGTAGATATATTCGTGAAATCGTTTCACGGCCGATACAATAGCAAGAGCCTCTTTGTCAAGTTGGCTATAGTTTCGTTCAGCCTTCGCTAATGTCCGCGAAAAGTGCGCAATGGGAGCTTCATGCCCGTTTGGTAACACGTGACTCAAAATGGCTCCAACCCCAAATGGTGATGCATCACACGTAATATTTAGTGGCAAAGTCTCATTGTACTGCATTAGCACAGTGTCGGATGTTAATAAATCTTTCAGTTTTTGAAAAGAGCGTTCTTCTCGATGTCCCCAGACCCAAGTGGCTTTCTTGTTGGGAAGTCTATGTAGGGGCTCAGCTACGGTCGCCTTCTGGGACAAGAAGATGTTGTAAAAGTTAATAAGTCCCAGGAAAGCCTGGAGATCAGTCTTATTTTTAGGTCTTGGGGCGTTCTTGATTGCCCTGAGTTTGTTTTCGGTAGGGTGAATACCGTGTTTATCGAGGAGGTATCCGAGAAACTCTACCCTTTCAGTGCATAGTTGACATTTATTTTTTTTAACCTTGAGGCCGGAGTCCTTAAATTTATGTAAAACCAATCTGAGACGCCTTTCAAGCTCTACTCTATTTGGGGCAGCAATTAACACGTCATCGAAATATGGTACAACCCCTTTTATTCCCTGTAAAAGTCTCTCCATTAGACTCTGAAATATCCCTGGGGCTACACTCACTCCGAACTGGAGTCTGTTGCATTTGAAGGCACCTCGGTGTGTAATGATAGGCTGTGCCTCTGCGGTTTCCGCATCAACGGGTAGTTGTTGATACGCTTGCCCTAAGTCTAACTTTGCAAAGATCTTCCCGCCGCCCAGGGAGTGGAGAAGATGTTGAACCACCGGCACCGGATAAGCGCTCTGTTGGAGTGCGTGGTTCAGAGTGGCGCGGTAGTCTCCACAAATTCTGATCGACCCATCCGGTTTGATGGGGGTTATGATTGGGGTTTCCCAACGGGCGTGGTCAATAGGCTCCAACACCCCTTGGGCTATTAACTTATCAAGTTGCTCGTCAATCTTGGGTTTAAGGGCGAACGGCACCCGATGAGGCTTAAGGCGGATAGGAGCTACTTCTGGATTGAGGCTAAATGATATAGGGGTCCCCTTGTACTTGCCTAAGTTGTCCGAAAACACGTCGTGGAATTCCTGGACGATGCTCTCTTCCCAATCGTCGCTTCCGGCCTGGTGAATGCCAGCCACCTCGATTCCGAGTGGGGCAAACCATTGTAGGCCTAGTAAGCTGGGCCGGTCCCCATCGACGACAGTTAATGGGAGAGACACGGCACGATCTTTAAAAGATACATGGACTTGACTCACTCCGACGACTGGGATCGACTTCCCCTGATAATCTCTGAGGATGATTTTCTGTGTTTTGAGGTCTTGCCGACGGATGGTAGGGATCAGCTGTTTAAGGGTCTTCCAGGAAACCATTGAGAGGGACGATCCGGAGTCGACTTCCATCTGGCAAGGTTTGTTCTCAATGTCCACTTCCACTCGGATCTTTTGTTTGTCTAATGACGAAGCGTGGCCAATAATAATAGTCTGGTGTGCCTCTTCTCGTCTTGCTGGAAGAGCAGATGTTTTGCTGCTGTAGGCATGGTTGTTCCATTGGTTATTCAAACGATCCCGATTTGCAGGGAGGTTCCCTGTGGTTTGGCGAAGGTTCTTCTCCTTTTTGTTTGTGTTGAATTCCCTCTTACTTCTGCAGACCCCTGCGATGTGGCCTCTCTTCCCACAGGAACGGCAGATTGCGTCGAGGAATTTGCAACCGGATCGCGGGTGGTTTCCCCCACAACCCGCACATGGGCGCTGAAGTTTTAGAGTTTGTTGATCTCGTTCGGCCCGAAGTCTGTTAACCTCTTCTTCATCGCTCTCGGATTGGGACTCGAGGTCCTCGTGGTGCGCTATCGCTGAGTGTCTTTCTAGTTGAGGCGAGGCTTCACAGGCAAACTGACGGAGCGGTGCGTTGGTGCGGCGCATTCGAGCGGCCAACTTCTTGGTTGCCTCTGCTGCAGTAGCGTCAGCAATGGCATCTGCAAGATCAATGTCCCCTTTTGCCATGATCTTGCTCTGTACTGCATGGTCATCTAACCCTAGAACTATGCGGTCTCGCATAGCTTCTTCTAGGTCTGAAAACCCACAGAGGCCTCCCAGGTTTCTTAGGTCAGTGATGAAGTCTGCAATACTTTCACCCTTCCGCTGATCCCGTTGATAAAATTCGTGTCTCCGAACCAACGTTGGTATGGCGGGGGCATAGTGAGCCCGTAGGATGGGCTCGAGGTTGTCCCAATCCATTGCTGTCACTTCAGCCGGTTTCGCAAGCGCCTTTGCCATTCTAAAAACGGCTGGTCCACAATGGGTCAAGAACACCGCCCGCTTCTTTCCGGCTGTTGCATCTTTCAAATTGTTGGTTTCTAGAAACATTTGGAACTGATCCATATACGACTCCCAGTCTTCCTTTTCTGGGTCAAAAGGAGCGGGTGGTATAGCGCCACCTGACATCCTGCCGATGTAGATGCGCTCTCAGCCATGTGCTTCGGTTGGTGCTCTGTAGGGTTTATTCAGCTCTATTGTCTCCGGATCCCACCCTCGTCGCCAGTGTTAAGTTTGAGGCATGGGTTGATGAATGGAGACCAGACTGTAAACCGTGAACTTCAGCTCTTTATTCAACAAGCATAACAGAGACAAAAACCCCCGGCTAGCAGTGTTTCTTTTATAAAGTAAGCTGCTCCCGGATAACCAACGGATAGTGTTTGAACCTTGGCGCGGCCCGCCAACAGCCAGTCAGATTGCTCGGAATGAACCAATCACAACTTGCCATTATATGGGCCAATAGGACGTGCAGGATTACGATCCTGCTAGGCAAATGAATCTTTATTAATTACATTTCTTTCGTTCACAACAACCTGTGCTTCTCAAATAATCCTCAGAGTAACTGGAAATCAGGCAGCATACACATTTAATAAATTATGATTGTCCTTACCTGGGAAAATAGGCTTCTTGGCTTTGGGAATTCTTGGTTGTTGACTTGCAGACCAAGTTTGCATTTCCCAACTAGAAAACATCCTCATTTCTTTTGTAAAAGGCCTTTCCATGATTGCATTCCAAATCTTCCTGGACCAGGGTGTTCCTAGAAACTCTGTGGCTGAAGCAATAGGCACTGGTTGATTTGGTACCTCTTCCTCTCTTCTGCTTCCCCCAATAGATAATAACTTCCTTCAGTTTAATAGTTCAACTTCCACCTCAAGTACTATGTCCAGTTTGGCATCATTCTTTAAGAAGGATTCAGATCAGTGGTGGGATTCCATTTTTTTTTACTACCGGTTCTTTGGGCGTGGCTTGGTGGACGTGGCAGGGGAAGGATACTGTAAAATTTCCAGTCAGAGGTGGTATTTGCCAGTTCTCTGAACTACTCAAAATTTCCGCTACCGTTTCTCCAGAACTGGTCAGAACCTGCTGAATGCAACCTCTGATTCAGATGATTCGAAAATATTACCGAAAGGGCAACAGGGACAATCAGGAGATCAGAAAGTAGATCTCAGCCCTCCCCACTGCAAAGGGCAGTCAGAAAATATCAAGATGATGGCTATAGTGGTGCTAGAAAGATTCTGTTTTTATTTGCAGAGCTTTAATTGCACCACTGAGCACACCATCTTGACATTTTGACTACAGGCATCCTTGCAGACATCCTTGCAGTGTGGGATTAAAAAGGTTATTTGGAAGAATAAAATTGGGAACTCTTTACAGTAAACCAAAATATGTCCTGAGAAGATTGGTGGCTGCTTTTAAAGAGCTGAGAAGTGCTGTATGAATTTGACTTATGATCACAATTGAGCCCAACATTTCCATTGCTAAACAAGACAGTGGTTAAACGAGTTTTGCCCTATTTTACGACCTATTTTGCCACAGTTGTTAATCACTGCAGTTGTTAAGTTAATAACATAATCATGTTAAGTGAATCTGGCTTTCCCAATGACTTTTGTGTGTCTGAAGGTCGCAAAAGGTGATCACATGACCTCAGGACACCACAACAGTTATAAATACAATGCCAGAAGTATCTGAATTTTGATCACAAAGCCATGGGGATGCCGTAACGGTTATATGTGTGTGTCATGCCCCAGCATATATTTTGTGTATGTAGTGTTGTTGCTCAGAACAGCGTGAAAATGGTCTTTAATCCCCCTTTGTTTTCAGCGCCACTTTTAACTTTGAACGGTTAATAAATGAACGGTTATAAATCATGGGCTATCTGTAATCCAGAGCACCAATCTGCAAGCATCTCAAACTACAAGAAATTAAACCCTGGGAAGAGGGATTGGGAGAACAGCAAGTATAGACACTTCACCAATCTCTGCAAGGTAGGCCAGAGCAGATGGAGAGCTAACTCTCTTGGTCCCAGATTCAGACCACAGAATAATGAATTTGAAATGCAGGGAGGCAAATTTTGTTGTTGTTCAGTCACTACATTGTGTTCCACTCTTCGCGACCCCCATGGGCCATAGCACGCACACCCCGCCATCCTCCACTGTCCCCCAAAGCAATCTTAAATTCATACTCATTGCGTCATTGTCACTATCTAACTATCTCATCCTCTGCTGGCCCCTTCTCCTTTTGCTTTCGTTTTGTATTTGAGCTTCGGCTTCAGTATTTGTCTTTCCAAGGACTGTCAGGCTCAATTTTTCTTTAGGAAAGGAGGCAAATTAAGGGGGGCGAGAACCCCAATGCGCTAGCAATAAAACCATTTCCCAAATGGAATGAATTGGGGGTGAGCTCAGTGCGTTCCAGGAGAGGCTAGAGAGCCATCGGTTGCCATGCATCTTCTAGATCACCTTCTAGTCAAAATGTATTATCCTGGATCTCTGCTAGGTAGGATGCTCTATATTTGAATGGTCTATGTCCATCTAATGGATCTACAGGGTTTTCAGAGGATGTTTTGCAACTGAAGACACTTAGAGCATAAATAGCACAAAAATAAAAGTGGATATAACGGAGTCTTTTTGAACCCACACTTGAATCATTGCTACTAAGAAGAGCAACTCATTAATACTTCTTTGTGCTTATTGCCTCTGGAATTTTCTGATTGATAATCCTTTCAGAGTGACCTAATATCTTTAAAAATGTGGTTGCAACATATGAGTTTGCAGGGGTTTTTGCAGATAATTGCTTGATTTTATTTTTGGATGCCATTTGGACAATATCAAGGGAAAGCAGCTTTTTGCATTATGATCTGGGATACTTTTGAGGTTGTGGAACCCAAGGAAATGAACTGGGTTCTCTGTAGCATAAGTTCTTCTATTTCTCAGCTGGATCCATGTCCTTCCTCCCATGCCCCCTCAGAGGATATAAGGAAGCGTACTAGCTCGTAATCCTTGTTGGAAGCAAAGTTTATTTTGATGTGAAAGAATTGCGTATGACTCTTTTGGCTTGCCAGACGGATTCCAGGAAGACTGCCAAGGACTGTGAAAACAGAAGCAGTTAACTCTTTTGGGTCTGGTTTTGTTTGCTTGAATATTTGAACTTTGGAACTTTGGATTCTCACCTGTGGATACAGGTGAGACAGAACAAGAAGGTATGTAGGAAGCAGCATATGGACTGGATGAAAATAAAGACATAAGGAAATAAGGCAGGGAGAAGTATAATGAACAAGGTTGAAATAAACTAGAGTTATTTTTTCCTTTTGATATCTTGATTTCCTTTCTTTTCTGCATTTTGAAATTCTGAGGAAGTGCATTATAGACATAGTTTGTAATTCTGTACCTTATCATACCGCTGGGGCGTCCACCTAATATATACTACAGAAGTGAGGATCTGCTTCTCAAATTAGATTAGTATCTCTGTCCAGAATACATTTTCTCTTACGGGTGGATGCTCTCAGATTCCTTGGAAATCATATCCCAAGGAATTATCTGTGATGGTGAGGGTGAGAAATTCTGCTAGCTACAAGAGTAAAATGAAGGGAGCAGATGCCAAAGCTTGCTGAGCCTATGAAATGTCACCTACATATTCTCTCCACTGAGGCGCTCATCAATGGGACCAGGGGCCAGAAAAGTCAATATGGCATCTATGATTGTGCAGTGAAAATCTATCCTTTCCTATTTGCATCATGACGGACATCAAATTGATGGGGCTTCAACTGCATGATTGTAGGTGCCAACTTGTCTTTTTGCTGAATGGTCCTGTTCTTTTCCAAGCAAATTGTTGATAGACAAAGATCAATGGGTTACCTTATGTCCAGCCCCTGCAAAAACGTAGGCTGCACTAAACCCAGCCATTCCTGCACCTACAACCACAACATGTTTTGGGTTTGATGTCTCGTTCAAACCATTCCTGGCGGTCTCTAGAAATTCTTCATAATCAGCTTCTCGGAAGCATTCTTCTAGGGGCCTTCTTCTGTCATCTGCACAGCTTTCCAAGGCAGCCAAGAACAACAGTGAGAAAATAACTGGATAAACACATACAAAAGTGGAACATGTATGAGGGTGACATTGTCCTGGCTTTTCTTATTCTGAGTTTTTTGACTCTTGCTTTGTTCATTTGTTTCATTCTTTTATGTGTCATTGAACCAACTTCTAACCAGAAGATGTTAAGACTCTAGAAAAAGTACAGAGAAGAGCAACCAGGATGATTAGGGGACTGGAGGCTAAAACATACAACGAATGGTTGCAGGAACTGGGCTTGGCTAGTCTACTAAAGAGAAGGACCAGGGGCGACATGATAGTGGTCTTCCAATATTTGAGGGACTGCCACAGGGAGGAAGGGGTCAAGCTATTTTCTAAAGCTCCTGTAGGCCAGACAAGGAATAATGGATGGAAACTGAACAAGGAGAGATTTAACCTGGAAACAAGGAGAAACTTTCTGACAGTGAGAACAATCAACCAGTGGAACACCTTGCCCTCGGATGTTGTGGGAGCGCCATCACTTGAGACTTTCAAGAAGTGATTGGACTGCCATTTGTCAGAAATGGTATAGGGTCTCCCGCTTGGGCGGGGGGTTGAACTAGATGACCTACAAGGTCCCTTCCAACTCTGATTATCTGTATCTGTATCTGAAGTTTTCTTATTGGCTAGGTCTCATGCTGCTACACCACCTTTTGGTAGGGGCTTGTCAGTTTAATACAGTTTCTATTTTCCTGGGGTCCATCTCAATACCTCATTCAGAAATATGGTAACCCAGATAATCCAGCTGTTGAGTATGAAACTCACATTTTTAGAGTTTCACATAAAGTTGGGCATCTAATATTTTTTTGAGCACTTGTCTTGCTAATTGAATGTGTTTTTGTTCAGAATTAGAATAAAACAAAATATCATCAAAATAAAGTAAAACACCTCTATACAAATGTTCATGTAACACCTCATTTATCAGCTGCATAAATACAGCTGGAGCTCCTTGCAACCCGAATGGCATCATGCTGTAGTAATAACTACCAAGTGGACAATTAAACATTGTCTTCCATTCATCTCCTTCTTGAATTCATACTCTATAATATACTTCTCGTAGGTCAAGTTTTGTAAATATATGGCCTTGTGCTAATGTAGTAAGCAAGTCCTTCATAAGTGGTAACGGATATAAAGGTTCCACACAGATCGCATTTAAACCTCGATAGTCTACATATAGCCGTAATCCACCATCTTTTTTCTCAGGTACTGCCATCTGAGACCAACCTGGGGTCTAACTCCTCTTTAAATTTTTGTCAACATATTTCCTCATTTCTTCTAATTCTTTTTGAGTCATAGAATACATTTGTGGCTTGGGCAATGGTACTCCTGGAATCAATTCTATGGCACAATCCGTTGGGTGTTGCGGCGGCAAACAATCAGTTCCACTTTCCTTAAATACATCAGTCAAATCCTCATATTCAATTGGATAGGATCATACTGGTAATAGCTGTGATTCCTCTTCCAATACATGTTGAGATGCTCGCTGTATTTCATTATGACTTGGTGGATGGGGACCAACTACCAATTTTAGCTTGCCAGGCTAAACCCAGAATTAATGCTTCATTCATATGAGGAACCACCACAAAAGAAATCCACTCCCAGTGCTCACCCATCACCATTTTAACATATTCAGTTCTGTAGGTTGCCAGAACCCCACCTAAGATAGACCCAGTCACCTGTTCGAATTTAATGGGAACCCCCAGTTTAATAACTTTTAAATCTAATTTATCCACCACCACTTTAGTTATCAAACACCTTGTGTACCCAGAATCAATTAGTGTCTCCACTTTGATTCCTTGTTCATACCGTTTATTCAGTAAGGAAACAGGTATAATAAAAGGATGGATAGGTTTACTTACCATTGGATCGTCAGGTATCTCACCTTCTAATTCACTGTCAACCAAAACTGTAGTTGGCATACTGGAACTGTCCTCTTCAATGTGAACATCTGGCAATTTGCCTTTTACACCCCTCACTTTCTCTTGTCCACGCCACTCACTTCTAACTGATTTAGTTCTATTACTCTCTGGACCAGTGCGAGGTGTCCTATCCAATGTCAAAGGTGGTATAGGACATTCCATAGCCCTGTGTCCCGGTCTATCACATCGAAAACATTTCAGTATGCCCCTACTAGTTGGAATTGGGACTCCTCTAGTCTTGTGTTTTTCCTTCCCAACGGGGCCCATATTCCATATCTTGTCTTCCCATCGAACTAGGTCGCATGGAATAACTTTCGGCCCCTACACTTCTCTCATCCAATCCCCTGGAATGTAAGTCTGACCGTTCCAACTCTCTCCCAACATCGGATTCTCGAAACTCCAGTGGGCTAGATATATTAAAAGAACCACTGTCAGAAGCCAAGGTTTATTTACGAACCAAAGAGCCGCTATCCATCGGCCCGCTCAACGTCATCTCCCCAAATTGATGACGTAGAATTTCTAATGTATCACTTCGTGGAAACATCCACCAGCTTTCTTCTGATCCAGGCCACCGTTTGACTTTCCAATCTAATGTTTGTTCCATTTGTTGAGGATATTGCAACTTATCCCTTTAGGGACAAGTTCACTCAATCGCACATCTCTGGTTGTTTTTGGTCTCACTGCTGGCTGCGCTGCCTCTGGTATAGACTCCTTCTTCTCCCCCATGTACTCATGTTCCTGTCTCTTCTCACCACTATCTTCAACCTCCTCAGACCCCTTTTTCTCCATCCATTCTGGGTCTTTACCTTCTGCCATGGTTTCTCAAGCAGCTGTCTTGCAAATGAGGAAAATACTGCTGAGTGCTGGTTTTCTGTCAGCTTCAGTTGGAATTCGATGAAACTTTAAAAATAAACCACTTTATTCACAGTTCCGTTGTGACAAGATGTGTTTATTATGATCTGTTTCTTCCAACAACAGCAACAAATGGCAATTCTGAGCAAAGCCAGTGCTGAGAGCATCTGCCTCTCAGTGCCTTTTATAATCCCTTTCCACCCCCAATAAGCCTCTAACATCTGCCCAGCAAACACCTAACATCCGCCCCTAGCATCAACCCTGTGTGCCACCACCCCGCAACGTTAACTGTTATCAATTCTAACCACTGTGCACTTCCCCAAACAACACCTCTAATCCTAACCACTGTGTACTTCCCCAAACACCTCCCCAGCTGCCGCCCCACCCCGTAATCCATACTGCCAGCTCCAGCCCGACGAAGCCAGAAATCCCTATGTGAAAAATATGAAACGCCAAACCGCTGATAAGCCAGTCTGAAGGTAGGATCAGTGCTCCACTCAGCCGTTCGCACTGAAAAGAAGTGCTATGCATGGAGCTGTCAATCCTCATCTAAACTGGCCCATCCTGGGATCGTCAGGACTGGAACACTTGCCCCTAACCATGGCAACGTGTCAGACTTCACTCCGTCGGGGAGTATAGTGGCGCCGTTGAAGCCCGACACCTAGGCACTTTCAGCATATCAGCCCTTTTTTTCTTGATCTCTTCCTTCACCTTGAAGCATGTGATCATCCTTCCTTTTCACTCTGGAGGTCCAGGCCATGTGGTCCTGTCCACCATTAAACCTTTCAAACAGCCTCCATGTTTCCAGTGTCTTTTTCCCCACTTGGAACTGAACCCAGAAGGATAATTCTTCCAACACTGCATTAGAATGTTTGTATGGCCAGGGTGGCTACTTTGTGCTTTTAATAGATATACTAAACTTTATGTGCCAATAAAGACAATTGTTCCAGTCATGATTTTGTGGTTCTTATCTGTGGTAAATAATGGCAGATAAGGACCATGGAAACATAATGATAACTGCAACAATTGTCTTTATTGGCATATAACGTTTAGTAAAGAATGATTGAGAAATAATTTTGTCGAATTAACCTGCAGAAACATAAAGAGCTCTTCCAAAACAAAGGAACTACTTCGTGAATAGTTCTTTGCCATTCTTCATATAGAAGATCAGATAAAATATCTATTAAAAGCACAAAAATAGCCATCCTGACCATAGAAATTTTTTTAATGCAGGGCAATAACTTTATTAGAAAAACTCACAAGTACAATAGCACAGGGGTGTCAACTCGCATCACCACATTGTCATCACGTGACATATTGCAACTCCCCCCCTTTGCTAAAAGAGGGGTGGGTGTGGCCAGCACATAACACATCTGGCTCACGGGCCATGAGTTTGACACCCCTGCAATAGCATGTCAGCTTGTTCAAAAGTTGCTCATCAGAAAAGCTAACATGGTTGAAAGTTAACAAGAAGATACATGATTGTTTGAAGAAGCTTCAAGGAGATAGTAGCTTTCCCTATTTTAGCTGTTAATTTCTGTCTACTCCTGGGAATTCTACAGTTGGTCTGCACAATTGGATTGTGAAAGTTGACAACATGCAGTAGTAACCAGATGACATTATCTTTTTGAGACTGTAGACTTCATTCATTTAAGATTTCTTCTCACCCATACACTATTCATTAGTGTTGGAACTCATTGTTGGAATGTATTTTATGCAACAACTACAGCAGTATTTAGCCAGTAGATGATAGTATTTAACAGTTTAGATCTATGGTATATACTCTATGCTCTTTTGGTCTAGGAAGCGTTTCCTATTACAGTTACATAATTGAGCAGTAAAGCACATGTTGACTGTACTGCTTGTTTGTTCTTATACAGAATTTCTAATAATTAGCAGTTCTAAATGCAAAGCATGTTGCATTTTTTAAAAAGTGGTTTTAATTTTAAAAAATAATTTAATTTAAATTTAAAACCAGATTAATTTAAACTCGTTTAGCTAGTTTAGAGTCCCAGGGATTTCTCCATCTCTCGGCCCAAGCCAAAGCAGAAACAAACAAACAAATTGAAGAGGCAAGGAAAATTATAATGTATGTTTTTATTACCATTTTCTGTATTCCTGGTTTTCTAAAACTCTAGTCACAGGAAGGCTGGAGAAGTTACAAACTGGAGAAGTTACAAATTACGGTTGTCTACAGGCCTGCTTGATGCCATAATGTGCTTTCTTCCCCATCAGTGACACTGTAGCACTGGCAATTTTTGACAATTGCAGGAAATATAGAATCAAAGCTTAGGACCAGTAGATGTTTTACGTATCAAAGAAATATGGTCATACATATGAGATATTTTAAAATGAAGTAGTAGCATAAACTCACAAAGCCACCTTAACAACAATTGCCTGTTTCTTTTCCTTTCCTTTTTGGAAAGGGCAACAGGAGGATCCTGTTTTTATTGCAGCACTAGACAATCCATGACTTGTTGGTCATCCCTTTAGAAATAGTTCTTTACTAGATTCCTCAATCACATGAACAATGGCAGAGCTAATGCACTACCTTCACTGAAAAGTTGGGACACTTTCCCAACTTTTGTATCTGCCTTGAAAATAGTGCATGGTGAACTGTATAGCACAGTAAAACATCAGCACAGTAAATGTTTTATGGCATCTTGTATTATAACAGAAGCTGTTTTTATGATACTTTTTTTTGCAGGATAACAGAGTTGGAAGGGACTTTAGAGGTCTTCTAATATAACCTCCCACTCAAGCAGGAAACTGTATCATTTCATAAAACGTTTCATAAAATTTGCCAAATTTTACTTCCAGGAGAATCGTGGGTTCTGGATTTTGGATGCATTTTGTAAGTTAGCCCACTAGAGGTATTTTTGGTTCAAAAATTCTTGCCCTATAATGCACTGTTTCACCCACTTAAAGGTTACAGAAATGAGAGTTTTTGTGGTATATATAGATTTTCCTGAGAGGATTTCCTTTCCAAATTGGGGTGACATGCTAGTAATCCTTTTCATTCTGTGGTTTATTTTTGTTTCCCCTAAAATGCTCTTAGTTTGACATGTTTTGGCTGATATAATTTGATAATTTAGTTAGGCCAAATCAGCTTACTTCCCCCAATTCCTTCTAGCTCCAAACTCCTGGGACTACAGCTTCTAGAATTCCCAGTTGGTATTTTGGAAATTTTAGTCTGAAACACCTGGAAGTTGCCAGAATGGGGAAGGTGGCTGTTTAGGATTCTCCTTGTGTTGACCTCCTTCTTAAAGTTGATTGTCACTGATCAGCTGGATTCTTGATGGCTTCTGAGAAGCACGATTCACATCTCTTGCTGCTGTCAGCCCTGACTTAATTGTGCTGTCCAACCAACCATGAACTCTGGCAGTGTACTCCCCTGCAAAGTAGATTCTGCCTACAGGTGCAGCGACTGTTTCAATAAAATTTTGAAACTGGTAAGGAGCGAAAGAGGTTATAGAACCCATAGCATATTTATCCAGGCTCCATTTTTTAATCATTGAGGGGTAGCAGAGGGCCTGGATCTCTTTCTTGGGCAGCTGATGGATGAGTGAAAGGTCATTAATGACAATATCAGCACTGGTCTTGATATCAAGAGCTTGAAAGAAATCGGCATCATCAGCAAGGGTATAGGCCACAATAACTCCAACGCCACTAGTAAAGTTATGGTTAGGGTAGTAGATGAATCGAGATGGAAGATCAGTTGTGGACTTCCCACCATGAATGCCATCAGCCTCCCAAAACTTCTTAGTGCAAGTGAGGAAGATCTTGGTGCCACTTTTGTAGTGGATAGACCGCAAAGCGTGTGCTTTCTTTGGTGGAAGGGGAGGTTCAAAATAGATGCGACGGGTGGCCCTTGATGAGGAGCATACAATGACATAATCGGCTGTCACATATGACAAGGTCTTTGCTGGAGTTTGATATGCCACTCTGACTTTCTCAGCATTATGTTGTATCTTGATTACTTGAGCATTTAAATGCACCATATCCGCAATGGCTTGATACATGGATATAGGCAATTGATCAAATCCACCAACAATTTCATCATATCTGCAAAACCAAACAGGACAGAGGAAGTAAAAAACTGCTCTGCTAAAATTGGATAATGATATTAGTGAATAAAAAGGCATTTAGTCACAGGACAATGAATGAAAACAGTTCTGAAAAGAAGTTGACAGCAGATTTGAAAGAAAGCAAAAATATGCTTTATTCTTACTTTGCTATCTATTATTTACTATTTTTTCTTATCAAATTTATTTGCCACCCATTTCACCATGATGTGTCTCTGGGTGGCTTACAATGTTACAATATCTAGTGATACTATATCAGGGATCTCACCTGGAAGGGCCATTAAACAAAAGATATTACTATCATAAAGCTTTTGTTTAATTCTTAAATAAGCAAACATCTGAAATATGAAATAAGTTTGATTAAAAATGCCTTTCAAATTTATTGGCAATATCATTTTATCTATACAAATTTATCCTAGGAAAATATATATTGATAAAATATTTTTACATTTTTAACGTATTTTGTGTAAAAATATTTATTTTTGGAAGAAAAGATGGCATTATCTCAAGTTGTCTACTCAGAAATATCTGTCAAGTATGACTACGTAAATCTGAGATGAGGGAGAATATAAAAAGGGAAATTTATGCCTGAGTTGAAATGAACAACTTAGTTCCTATTGAGTTGTGTATAGTTTGGATAAGCAAATGCTATACAACAAGCCTTGATATAGAAACTGACTGTGTGAATATTTGCAATTCGAACAAAGTTTGCAAAATTCTGATACTTTTTGTCTATTTTAGAATTAATTGTGTTTTAATAAAATACAAAGAGTAATACTTTGTGCCTTGTAGAATGATTTAACATAAAATGCTATCTTTACAATCCAGAATGTTAGTCCCAAGATTTGTTTTTCAGGATGCTTCAAAAAGGATATCTGGCAACCTAATGATTTAACTAAAGCAGAGGAGACGTTACACATAGAACAAGACCGCAGAAATGACAATCTACTTCATATGCCATTTCTAACTTTTATAAAAATCAATATCTACCGATAATATTACCATTACTGATAATTGCCATTTCTTGCAACTGCAATAGTTAGTTTTGGTTTCAGTTGCTAGCTTGTGGTTTGGGTTAATGTTGGGTTATATCCAACATAACTGTGCCATGACTTTATTTGGCAGCAAAGAGTTAAGGGTTTGTGTGCATTCCCACACCAATATAGGGAGGATTTGACTGGGACCATGTGCCTGCCCTCCTGCAGATTTTTATCTCCGGTCCCTTGCAGATTCCCATGGATCCTTCAATGGATAAACAAGGATTTAATCTTTAAATTGGGACAATGCAAGTGATACAGGTTTGCTTACCTTTTTTCGTAAGAGAAGAGATCATCACTTGTCAGGCTCTCAATAAAAGACAGGTAATAGCTAGAATCTTCATTCAGTAAGTCTCCAATCATATCTACAGCTCCGCGGCTCAGATTTCCTTCTTTAATTAGATACTCCTGTTTGGGGAGAGAAATCCTTAAATTTGTCTGCAATACATTGTTCAAAAACATCATTTCAGAGCAAGCAGCTTGATTTCAGATTGTAACTGGTGGGCTGCAAATAGGGACAAATTCTTCTAATTCTGAGGAGATGTTGAGTTAGGGGTTTAAGCACAAAGCAGAACATACTGTTATTGTTCTAATTAATGACCTCCAGGGAATAATCTGTCTCTTAAATAACTTCCATTTTGTTGAAAGCAATTTACAGATGACGACCACAACTGAACCCAAAATTTCTGTTGTTAAGCAAGTCAATTGTTAAGTGGGTATCCCATTTTACGACCCTTCTTGTCATAGTTGTTAAATGAATCACTGCAGTTGTTAAATGAATCTGGTTTCCTCATTGACTTTGATTGTCAGAAAGTTGCAAAAATTGATTTACATCACCCTGGGACACTACAACCATCATAAATAGGAGTCAGCTGCCATGTGTCTGAATTTTGATCACATAACCACAGAGATGCTGTGGACATAAGCAGTGGTGGGATTCAGTTTTTTTTCCTACTGGTTCTGTGGG
>NW_020719091.1:1695-15574 GCF_900518725.1 Notechis scutatus
TATATGTGTATATGTGTATATGTGTATATGTGTATATGTGTATATGTATATGTATATGTATATGTATATGTATATATTGATAGTGAAGTCTGTTTAAATGAGGTTTGATCAGGGCTAGAAGAAAGAGGTGCCAATTGTTTCCAGTATTGTGGGGGCCAGAAAACCTTTTTAAAGAAGGAGAGAAAGGCAAAGCACTTGGGGTAGGGGGAGATAACATGTGGATTATTTTCCTCTTCTTTTGTGTTGAAGTTTAACATAGACATTTCACTGTGGCAAGACAAATTTAGACAACAGAGGGTATAACAAGGGGGTAGGTGGGAATTGTACCGTCCACTTATTTTTTAAAAATCTGCCTAGCAAAAGAATGTGATGGCTCCTGCACTCATCTACCTCATAACCCAGATTTTGTAAAGCTTCAACTTTTTCATGGCCCATTTCACTGATGCTGATGTGCAATATTTAGAAAAACAAAAAATGAAAAGAAAACAAAACAAAACATAAAACAATGAAAATCTGTTGTCAGAGGTGATGAGGTGAGGTCCTTGTGACCCAAATCCAGACATCACCCATCCCAAATTGCCCCATGTCCCCAATTTGCCCATGCCACCTTCTTTTCCCCCTCCCACTCCACACTCTAAACTTCCTGATCCTCAAAGACCTCAAGGAAGAGTGGGGGGAAGAGCTCCGTGGGGCATTCCACCTTCATGTGCAGGAAGCGGCTGGCATGGCAAGTCCCAATCATACGTAGGTCAGTCACCTTCATGAGGAGCTTGGGCCAGAAATGGGGAATGTTGTGTTTCCGATAATTGATGTAGTGTTCAAATGCCAGCAGATAGGTCTCTTGGCATTTTTCAATCTTGTCAACACAAATTAGCCCACTTCTGTCTGCAAAGTAAATGGAAAAGAGGGCACACGTCAGGCAGGCTAAATCTGCATCTGTCCTGCATTCAACTAAATTGTCCTAATCCCAGGTTACCTTTCTGACTCACTAAATCTCCTAAATCCTCATTGCTCAGGTTAGAATTAACTCTATGCTCAGTTTTGTCTCCATACTGACAAAGCACAAAACCTTGCTCATTGCCTTACAGCTATCTTATAATGATCTTCAGAAAAAGAGTACAGGTATTCCTTGCTTAATCAGCATTATTGGCACAGGCAACTGTCATTAAGCAATGCAGTCATTAAGTGAGAAATCACATGAACACGACTTGCAATTTTACTGCCAGGTCTTCCACTGTTGAAAGCTAGATGAGAAACAAGCAAATGGCAATCTCATGACTGCAAGACATTGCAATGGTTGTAAACACCCACTGGTTTGTGAAGTGCCTGAACCTTGATTGTGCGACCATGGGGATGCTTCAACAGTCAGAAGTGTGAGGACTGGTTGTAAACTTTCAGTGCTGTTGTAATTTTGAATGGTTGCTAAACAGGGCAGCCATTAAGTGAGGATTACCTGTATGGCTAATTTGTGGGTGTGGCTTGGTGGTCATGTGACTGGGTGGCATGGCTTGCTGACTGGGCATGGCTTGGTGGTCATGTGACTGGCTGGGCATGGCTTGTATGTAAATATTATAAATATTTATGTCAATATTGAACTTTTTTATATAAAAAAGCAACTTTTATCCAAAATCAGACAAAGCAGGCAGGCAGATTGAGTTGCTCACAAAATCACAGATTCACTCAGAGATCTACCATTCTGCAATCTGTTAGCTGAGTCTGTCACATACAATTTGCTTGCAAGCAAACTCACAAAATTAACTCACAACACACCATGTATGTAAATATTGAATTTTTTACATAAAAAGAGCAACTTTTACCCAAAATCAGGCAAAGCAGGCAGGCAGATTGAGTTGCTCACAAAATCACAAAGTCACTTAGAGATCTATCTTTCTGCAATCTGCTAGCTGAGTCTGCACTGAAAAATAGAAGCTGTTATGAACTAACAAAAAACATTTAATAAAACTTATTAACATTATGTTAAGCAGGCTTGAAATCCTGCACTTTGGATTGGCCCTTGGATAGCGAACTGGGATTGGTCCTCATGGAGCAACCTGATTGGCTATTATTTTAACATCTCTCATTGGGCAAAAGTTAAGCATTTGGACACAGGTCATTGGTTAACAGGTCAGTAGCTAGCTCTATAAAAGGGCTACTGCTGCCCAAGGGTTTTGCTCTCTGTTTCTGATTCTTAATAAAGAGTTGAAGTTCACTAAGTCACTGACTCGTCTCAATTACTTGCACCCATGCCCAGAATTTAACAGAAGCTTCAGTTCTAAGGAAGATTCAGTTCTGCTTTTAGATTAGCTAGAAAGCAAGAACTCCAATGATTTTCTGCTTTCTAGCTAATCTAAATCTCCTGGCACAGCAGAACAGCTGATGGTTGGGGGGGGGGAGGAAAAATAGCAACTTACCAAATGCAGGCAAGTTTGATGGCGCGCATGCCAGGTAGTGAGTGAGTGGGTGGGGAGGGAAGGGGCAGGGCCAGCCAGTGATGCAATTTGCCAGTTCTCCGAACTGGGCAGAATCATAACAACTGGTTCTATGTCACTCAGGCCTGGGAAGAGTTGCCAGTGAAGGAGTGAGGGTGCAGGATGATCAAGCAAGTGGGGAGGAGAGGGCAGGTAGTGGAGCAGAGGAGTGATGGAACTCAGGTGACGAGCAATTATCTCCCCCACATCCCCAAGCACAGAGAATGGAGAAGAGGTGGGATCAGCACAGGGCAACCCAATGACTTGGGAGGAGGGCACCATGCCCCTCTTCACAAGGGTCACCCAGGGAATGAGATTTAAAGAGACACTGTTGGGAGGGGCGCTTGTCTGGAAAAAGTGTTGCCTTTTTCCAGTCTCACGTGCTGTTACCAATGTCAGGATACTTTGCTTGCCTTGCCCTGCTTGCCTGGCCTGGCTATGTGCGAGTTCACAGTGACACAGTTCTGCTCCAGGTTGTGCTGCAGTCCCAGTGAACTCTTCCTGTGACGAAGACTCCTTGGAACCAAATTCCCTGAACTGTGGCTGCTATCAGAACTGTGTTGCTCCTTTATTTAAATACCGGGGTACCTCAAAAGTTATGTCCTTTGCCTGATTCACACTCTGCTTGCTACTTCTCTGCTCCAGCACAACACTTAGTTTCCCGGAGTGTTCTTTGTCTTCGTGGTGGCCATTTTAGGACCACCGCTGCAGCTTGACTTTGGGAGGGATTTTCCTGTCAGGGAGAGGAGTTGCGACTCCCCTCGACCCTCCAGGCGATTTCCCCCTTCTTCACCACCCCACCAGGGTGGTTCTGGTCCTGATCGGGACCCTCCAGCAAGTGAGCTCAGGCAAAACCGCGCACGATCGCAGATTCCGCTCCAACTCTGACGAGGAGCAAACCAGAAGGGCTATCTTGGAGGGAAGTGTGTGGAAGGGGAGACCAGAGAAAGTGAGAAATAAATTGGATCTTATAAAACTTGGATTGGATTAATTTGGAGGAGAAAATTTAAAGGAAAATACTTTAACACAACAAAGGTTTAGAAATTAAACTGGATAACTATTGAATTATGGGCACTTAAAGGGCATAATTAAATACTGAAATTGAGTGTGTTGAAAAGAAAAGAAATAATAGCTAATGATTGAAATTAGCGAACTTAATAAAAGTATTATATTCAATAAAGTTAAAGGTAAAAAGACTCAAGAGCGCCACCTGATGGTACAGGAAAACTTCAGTACGTTTTAATAAGTGTCTGGTCTTCTCAAGAGTTTGGATTTTGGAACTTAAAAGAAAATAAAAGAAACTTTATTACTGTTATAGAACCATCCGAACAAAGACTCAAGAGTATGGATTGTTGAAAATAAATTCAAAAGGTATTGGCTGAAATAATATACTGGACTCTGGGATTGAATATATCTATTAAAGAAGAGGATTTTAACTATTAAGGAAGAGGAAAGAAAAGGAAAAAAAGGAGAAGATACAATGGAGAAACTATTTGTTGATATAAGGTTGGACTTACAAGAGTCAAGATTGGATTTGCAAGATATAAGGGACATGATAAAAATTAAACTTGAAATGTGCAATTATGTACTACAAAAATTAGAAATGGTGACTCAGCATACACAAGAACAAAATAAACCAGAGGGGGAGGAGTTCTATAAAGAAGCCGCCAACATTGAAGGACAAAACGAACAACAATTATTTAAGCAGGGGGGGAAAGGAATTAGAATTAAAAATTTGTGGTCTGATGGGATGATAAAAGGGAGAATGGTTCAGAAAATGGATAAAGGGAGAGGGAAAAAGCTGAAAAAGGAAGGGCAAAAGAAAAATCAAAAGAGAGAGAGAAAAGTTTAGTAACTGGAATGAGAAATGGGGGGGAATAAGAATGGGAAAAAGGGGAATTAAGAGAAAGGACCAGAAAACAAAGAGGAATAGGAAACAAACAAGGATGAAAAGAAAGTACATTGTCCAAAGAGTGAGAGATAATGGGTGAAAAAAAAAGGATAAGGAAGGAGATTCTGCAAAGTAATATGTTGTGATGTATAATATATTGAAAATAGTATTTTGTAATGTATAGATGATTCATAAGGTGTTTGAGAAAATATAATGCAGAATCTGAGAAAAATATATATATTTGTGTTATATACTAGATAGGGAGATTGATATTAAGGTAGAATGAAGGTGGTTAGCTCGAATTATTAACCAGAGGGGACAATTATATTTACAGATAAGCATTGATAAAATGACAAATGTGACAGAAAAAAGTAATATGAGAAATGACAACAGAAATGAGATGAGAATTTTAGATAACATTGTAAAATAAGATATGAGAATGTATTAATATAACATGAATTGGAATTGGATAAGCTTAATATTTAACAATAATAAGGATGATGCAATATGAAACTAAACAAATATAATGAACAGGTAACTATGGTCATGTTTGTATTGAGATGTGAAACCTGGAACCAGACTGCTTGCCAAATAAGAATTTTTTATTTCAAAAAATAAAATAAAAGCAGGGAGAAAATTGAATAATGGAATTACTAGGTATGTAACTGATATGGTGGTAGGCATTTGGAGAGAGTTTTGAAAGGTTGAAAATAAGCATTGAAGGATAATGAATTAATGTGAAATATATGCATTGAGAGATATGATTGATATTAATAATTTTGCCTATACTAAAATGTATGATATCTTGATGCCACACTGTTAATGTATTGTTGTGCATATGCAAATTGAAATAAAAAAATTTTGAAAAAAAAAAAGAACTGTGTTGCTTCTCTTGACTAATAGCAGCCAGCAACTACTGGAGGTGTGTGTTTAGAGCTTGGCTCCTGGAGTGAATGGTGAGACTTTTGGAGGAAAGTCAGAGCAATAAAGGGGAGTTAAGCCTTTGTTCCAGCTGTGTTGCTTCTGTGCCCAGCCCCGGGTCATCACAGTTTCCAACCTATTTGGGCCTGAGCTTTCTTTTGCCAATTGGGCCCACAAGACTTGCTGATGTCATCAATCCATCTTGTTTTAGGTCTCTTTTTGTGGATGCTTTTTATCAAGTGGAATCCATTGTATGACTGCCTTCATCCACCTACCATCAGTTCTTCTTGCTATATGACCAGCCCATTTCCATTGCAATACTTTCTTGATGATATTGTATACTTTCGTTTGTTCTCTAATCCATGTGCAGGTCTTTCTATCTTGTCTTGTAATACTGAGCATTTATCTTTCCATGGCTCTTTGCGCCACTTGTAGCTTTTGTATCAACTGTGAAGTTAGTGTCCATGTTTCACCAGTATATGTTAGAGCAGGTAGCACACACTGATTGAAAACTTTTCTCTTCAGGCATAGTGGGAGGTTGTTCTTGAAAATTATGCTTAGCTTGCCAAATGTCTTCCAACCACATTTAACACACTGTTCACTTTCCTTTCTTGTATCCCCTTCCATTGAGATCTGTTGGCCAAGGTATATGCAGTGGTCTACTATGTCAGGTTCTTCTCCAGATATATTTTTTTCTTTCTTTAGTCACTTTATTAAACATAACCTGGCTGTTGTTCAGGTTTATTTTTAAGCCAAATGAGACCCTGCTTTGTGCAGCTCTTGTATTTATTTATTTATTTATTTATTTATTTATTTATTTATTTATTTATTTATTTATTTGATTTGCCAATTGTTTACAAGATAATAAGTATAAGTGTATACATAGTTGTGAATACATGAAATGGGTACATATAAGAAAAATAAAAGAAGAATAAGAGAAACAATAGGACAGGGACGGTAGGCACGTTGGTGCGCTTATGCACGCCCCCTACAGACCTCTTAGGAAAGGGGTGAGGTCAATAGTAGACAGTCTAAGGTTAAAGTTTTTGGGGTTTTGGGGTATGTGTCTTTGTAGCTCTTCTGGGTCTTGTGCGAAGAGAACAACATCATCTGCAAATCTTAAGTGATTTAAATAGGTGCCATTGATTTTTATTCCATCTTCTTCCCATTCTAGTTTGCAAAAAAGTTTTTCAAGGCAGGCTGAGAAAAGGATAGGTGATATTGTATTGCCTTGTCATAGACCTTGTTCTATGTTGATTTCCACTTTAAGATAGTTAAGGGAAATTGTCACCATTGTTTTTTCATATGTTGGTTGTAGTAAGTTTATGTAAGCAGTGTCTACGCCTTGGTTGAGCAACGCATTAATTATTGCTTGCTGGAATACTGAGTCAAACACCTTTTCATAGTCAATGAATGTCATGCTCAGAGGCATGGTGTACTCCTTGTGCCTTTCAATGACTTGCTGAACAACCTGGATGTGATCCATTGTGCTGTAGACACTTCTGAACCCTGCTTGCTCCTTTGGCTGTGCATCATTTAATGTTCTCAATATTCTTTTTGCTATTATCTTGGTGAAAACCTTGTAGATGACTGAAAGAAGGCTTATTGAGCAATAGTTCTTTAAATTATCTTGGACCCCTTTCTTGTGTATAAGAACCACTTCAGCATTTTTCCATGCATCAGGTATTTTTCCTTCTCTGAGGTATCTTGAGTATAGTTTTGCTAGCATCTTGTGACCACCAGCTTTCAACATTTCAACCGTAACACAGTCATTTCCTGAAGCTTTGCCATATTTCATTGATTTTATGATGCTTGATACTTCCTCCACTAGGATATCTGGCATTTCCTCTTCTGTGGGTGTTGTTACTTTTGAGTGACCTTGATCTTTGTATGGCTCTGAATAGAATTTTCCAAATTATTTCTAATATTTCCTGTCTTGTTCTACACATAGAGCCATCTTCACGTTTTAATGCAAAAACCTTCTTTCTTGTATTTATAAGCTTGCATTTTGCTCTCCCTTTGTTTTCTTCAATTGCTTTTTTCACAAGCTTCACATTAAACTGACATGCTTCTTCTTGGATATGTTTTCTTATGGTCTTGTAAAGTTCAGCATATTCCAGTTTATTAGTGAAACTTCCGGTATTCTTCACTGTCTGTCATTTCTTCAGTAAATCAATAGTTTCATCAGAGATTTTTCAACTGTACCAAGTGTTTTTACAGTGGTGCTATGGATGTACCAGATCCGAGGATGTTTTTGACTATTTGTTCATTTTGGTTCATAATATTCATCTCTTCCAAATCTTGCAATAGAGTAAAGCGATTTGACAGATTAATCTTAACATCGCTGTTCTCCTCTAACAGTTTATCAATCTATTTTTGTTTTTCATGACATCTTTATCATTGTCATATGCTCTTTTTGACAGTCTATCTTCACTTCAGCTCATACCATTCTATGGTCATTTCCAATGTTAAAACAATTGATGACAGTACAATTGCAGAATATGGTTTTATCACTTGACATTATGTACTCAATTTTGCTTGTGTGGACTCTTCCATGTCAATTTTCTGCTACGGTAGCTTTTTTCTTGTAAAATGAGTTCATGATATAAAGTTTCTGTCCTTCTGCAAAATCTACTAGCCTGTCACCTCTATTATCTTGTTCACCACTTCCATATGGGCAGGTTGCTTTTTCTCCAGGTATTGTTCTTCCTATTTTTACATTAAAGTCATCCATTAGTATTTTGTATCAGCATTTTTCTTTGTCTTGAAGGCAGACCACATCATTATAAAACTCTTTGACCTCATCATCACTATAGCTTATTGTTGGCACATAAGATTGGATGATTTGAAGCTTGTATCATTTGTTCATTTGAATGATGCATTGGGCTACTCTGATATACTTTCAAATTTTGGTTGATGAGAAAAGCAACTCCACCACATCGTCCATGTTTGGTACCTCTAGTGTAGAGTAAATGCCCAGAAATATGAAGGTCAACTAAATTTTCACCTTTTTGTCATGTTTCACATAATCCAATTGACAACTCAATTTACCCACAAAAGCCCCTTTACTTCATCAAGGTCCAAATCACAGAAGAAAGGATCTGCATCTACATGGAAGGAAGTGTGGGGTTACCCCAAGGCCTAGTACTCTTCAACATCTTCATTAATGATTTGGGTGAGGGGATAGATTGGGAACTACTCACTCACTCCTTACCCGGCAAACTTGCCTGCTAAATTGCTATTTTCTCCCACGAGCTGCTCAGAGCATCCAGTTGTGGGAGGTGCTTCAGTCTCTGCTTGTCTAGGCTGGGCTTAATTTGCGGAACGCTCCTCCTCCTCCACGGGACTCCTCCCCAGCATTCCCCAGTTTTGGCTCAGACTCATGAGAGATAGGCAGTGCTTTTCGTTAATCCTTGGTCGAAACAGGAGAATTCTCGTTAAGGTTTGCAGATAGTCAATTTCCTCTCCTTCTAACAATTGTTCTTTTACTTACTGATGCTGCCTTTGTCATCTGGCCATTGGGGATCGCATTTTCAGGAAGCACTCCTTGCGCTCCTAAGCACAGGGAGGTGCTAGCCCTACCCTTGCCATTACAATCGCCGAGCCGTTTTATCATTTAAACGGTGAGGCTTTTTCTCTCTCGCTCTCTCCCGAGTCGTATCGCAGTTTCTTTTCTTTTCCCCCAAGAACGGCGTTTAGGGGTGGAGGTGTAATCGCCTCGTTATTTCACCCTCCCCACCTGTTTAGCCCTAAAGGAAGGCTGTTGGAGCTTATCTCTTTTTCTCAGCGGGAGATTGCTGCTGGTGTGCATGCCACAAATAACGTCCGGTCGCCATTTTTTTGCTGTAAAGGGCCGCGTTGAGTGCTAATTCAATAGACTCTGTGAGGTAATCCTTATCCCAGATTGAAGGGGTTTTTTACACAAAATGCCCCGAGGAATCATTACAACCTTGTTTCCAACATATTCGAGGCCTTTGTTAATTCGTGTTGTTGGCTCAACCCTCACAGTTCTCCCTATCCAGCAACACAACAGCGAGCACCTAGGCCAGCGTTCGCCTGTGCAGGGAAGCTGTTGAAGGCCTGTGAGTGATAATTTGGCCTGCTAGGCGTTCTCAATTTGGCTGATTGGGACATCCAAATTTGATATATATTTGCATACCCATACGCTCTGATAATATTAATAATACTAAGATAATCATATTAATCATACCAATATAATAATACTAGCAATTTCATAACAATAATAAATTATTTGTTGAGATATGACTCAATTTTGAAGCAGATATCCATAATTTTTTTTTAAAAAGGTGGGGGGTTGATTTCAGGGCACCCTGTCCATTCTTGGCCAGGTCCCTGGGTGCACTAACCGCCTACACAATATAGCATTAAATAACAAGCGTACTGGTCCTTCTACAATCACAATGGCAGGGGGTAGTGGTTCACACTCCTCAACTTCAAGGGGCAAGTCCAAATCTCAACACAATCCTAAGCAAAAAAAAGGGACTTCTAAGGTATCAGAAAAGGATGCCAACAGGCGCCACAAGGCACTGGAAAAACAAATAGATAAGTGCACACGGGAGGCACACAGGACCTCTCAAGCCTCCTCACCCCACAGTCCAGAGCCGTCCTCATCTTTCCTCCCTCCTACCCCCCTAGATCTCTCCCTCTCATCCAGGCGCAGCGTGGCTCCCCTGAGTCAACAGGCCCAGTCACCTCAATTACCAACCATGCGAAGAATACCCAAAGCGACGTTCACACCAATGGCTGCCGGTCTTCAACAGGAACAATCTCTTCCAGACGATGTGCCAGAGCGAATGAAGACCTGGATGGAGATAGCTATCCGTCAGGGAATCACAGCAGGCCTGCAACATGCGGTTCTGACCAGGGATCATCCCACACCCACTGAGTATGATTCGCAATCAGTTCGGTCATTGGCCAGGTCAGAGCAACACTATACCCAGGTACAGTTTCAAGGGGGTATGCTCCTACAGGAGCCGCAGGAGAAGGACGCGGAAGAGGTGGAACACATTGAGCAGATGGACCAGAGTGAATCAGAATCAATGCATGATACTGACCCGGCCATGTCTGAAGCAGACCCCTCAGAAAGGGGGATGTCTGAGGATGAGGGACTCGTTCCCGACCAACCTGTATTTACAGGCTTGTTCCGGCCACAACTTTTCAAATCTCTATTGTTCAAGGCCAAAAACACTGCGCGACTGGACAAGCCGGCCCCTTCTACTATTCCAACTCTGTCAGACAAGGGACCAGAGGATCTCATCTTCACCCAACCTGTAGTTGAGGCAGACGTGATTCCAGTCCCTCACATGTTTGCAGACCTGGTACAGAAACAGTGGGCTTCTGCAGCAGTGTACCTGGCCCCCACTGGTTACGACAGGAAATTCTTTAATTTGGCCCCAGATTTCTTAAAATTGTTGAATACTCCTGAGGTAGACAAACCCATTGTGGGATTAGCATCCTCGTCCTCCATTCCCAGTGAGGTGCTGGAGGCATTAAAGCCGGAGGACAAACGGGCCGAGCTAGCCCTACGCAGGGCCCATCAGTCTGATGCATGGGCCATCAGAGCGGCCATGGCCGCTTCCTTCTTTACCCGTTCTTCCCTTAGATGGCTCCGACTATTACGTGAGCATGTCCCCAATTCCAATACTAGAGCACACCAAGACATTGCAAAACTTATAGCAGCCGCCGAATTCTCAGCTGACGCAACCTTTCATGCAGTTAAGTTTTCAGCCAGAGCCATTACTTCACATGTCACAGCACGACGCTTGCTATGGTTAAAGAATTGGCAAGCGGATATTAAACATAAATGCAAGCTCGCTTCATCTCCTCTAGCGAGTTTGGCCCTTCCCTCGATCCGCTACTCATTGAGACTCGAAACAAAAAGAAAATTTTACCCTCCCTTTTTCGGAAGTCAGACCCTAGAAACCCTCAGTCCTTTCGGAGGGGATCCTTTCGGCCCTTTTATCAGGGACCATTCTCAACCAGGTACCAGAGACCCCCACCTTTCCGACCAGGGCAACAGCCAGAGAGGTCAGACTTTGGGGATAGGAACAGAAGGGGTGGCCAACCCAAGAAATCCTTCCGAGGAGCAGGAAATAGATTTTTCCGGTATCCAAGATAACCCCATGGACCCGGTTCCCATTGGCGGCTGCCTTAAATTATTCGCGGACCAATGGGACTCCTCAACGTCTGATTCCTGGGTCAGAGACACGATCAGATTCGGCCTCGCGCTGGAGTTTCAATCCGCTCCCCCAGACTTCTTTATGTCGTGCCCTCTTTCCAGAGATCCGGTTAAACGAAATCTTATGGAAACAGCTATTCAGCACCTACTGGACATACGAGCCATCCAACCAGTAGCTACCGACCAACGAGGGCGAGGTTTCTATTCACATCTTTTTGTTGTTCCCAAAAGTTCAGGGGGGTGGAAAGCAATCTTGGATTTGAAACGCCTTAATCAATTTTTAGTATATCGCAAATTTAAAATGCACACCCTGCAATTTATCTTACTTGGTATCAGAAAAGGTGACGTCCTTACATCCATAGATCTGACGGAGGCGTACTTACATATTCCAATTCGGCCTTCCCACTATAAATTTTTATGATTCTGTTATAATAATGTCCATTTTGAATATGTGGCTCTTCCCTTCAGCCTAGCCACTGCCCCCAGGACCTTCACAAAGGTTCTCGCAGCCCTTGCTGCTCATCTCCAGGGTGTCCGCATACGACTGCAGTGTTACCTCGATGATATCTTAATTTTGTCATCTTCTGTTCATCAATCAGTCATAGATACTCAGACCACATTACACTCCCTACAACTACACGGGTCCTCAATCAATTGGGAAAAGTCATTTAACACCTTCGACTCGATTAATCCATCTGGGGGCAGTCATAGATACAGTGGAAGGCAAAGTTTTCCTGTCACCAGATAGACAAAACAGCATTCATCAATTAGTTAAGGAGATCAGGGTTCATAGGAGGGTGTCCCTAGCTGATCTATCAAAATTGTTAGGCAAGATGATCTCATGTATATCTATTATTCCTTGGGCCCAGCTCCACACTAGATCCCTCCAGTGGTTCCTGCTCCCGTACCAGCGATCCGGCCGAAGCAACTCCAAATACAAGGTCAAAGTTCCATCACAGGTCCTCATATCTCTCCTCTGGTGGACCAGACCAGCCATAAACAAAGGTTGCCTATTCAAAGAGCCCCACAGACTTACCATCACCACTGATGCCAGCCTGATTGGATGGGGAGCTCACTTTCAATCGCTCACAGCCCAAGGCCGCTTGTCCTCCATAGAACGATCATGCAGCATAAACTGGCTGGAGCTTCGAGCAGTACACCTGGCTCTCTGCAGCTTCCTTCCACAGGTACGCAACCAACACATATTAATATTGACCGACAACGTAACCGCGAAAGCTCACATAAACAAACAGGGGGGAACTCAGTCGAAACACCTAATGCAAGAAGTGGAGCATTTGTGTCATTGGGCAGAGAACAACCTGATTTCCATCAGAGCAGAACACATTTCAGGACTGTCGAATACACAGGCAGATTGGCTAAGCAGGGCCACGATAGATCCATCGGAGTGGCACCTCCATCCGACCCTCTTTCAAGAGGTGGTCAGGACATTTGGGCAGCCAGTAGTAGACCTGTTCGCTTCCTCCCTCAATGCTCAGCTCCCGAGATTTCTTTCCAGATACCCCTCGCAAGGAGCGGAGAATTTCAATGTGCTCCGTTGCCGTTGGCCCCTGGGGCTTCTGTATGCATTCCCGCCATTTCCACTGATCCCCAAGGTCATCCAGAAGCTGCTCAACGAGAGGGCGGAACTGCTTCTGGTAGCTCCCTACTGGCCCAGACAGTCGTGGTTTGCAGACCTCCGCAGTCTATCTGTATCACCACCATGGAGAATTCTGCCAGACAGGGTCTTGTTAACCCAAGGACCCCTTCAACATCCGGACCATCAATGGTTGCACCTGACCGTCTGGAGGTTGAGCGGAGTTGTCTGAAGAGTGAAAAGTTTTCCAACAGAGTTATCACCACCATCCAAGCTGCCAGACGCCCCTCAACAACTTGCATCTACAATGCCACGTGGTCCAGTTTCTGCAAATGGTGTACCAAGTCTCAAATTGATCCCATTTCTCCATCTGTGGCTCAAATCCTAGAATTCTTACAAGAGGGGCTTGACAGGAGATTATCACCTAATACGTCGAAAAGACAAGTGGCGGCCTTGGCGTCAGTAGTCACTTATGAAGGTCTCCTATCTCTTTCCCATCATCCACGCATACAGTGTTTCCTTCGAGAAGCCAAAAACTTACGCCCGCCAACGGTTCACCGTTATCCCACTTGGGACCTTAACAAGGTCCTTCTTGCACTCACTAAGTGCCCTTTTGAGCCTTTGCAATCATCAAGTCTCCAATTTCTGATGTATAAAGTAGTTTTTCTTGTAGCGATCACTTCCACTCATCGTATTTCGGAACTGGCAGCCTTGTCAATCAGACAAGATCTTTGCGTCTTCCATTCTGACAGGGTCATCCTTCGTCCCGATCCTACATTCATACCTAAAGTTAATTCAGCCTTTCA
>NW_020719092.1:0-15572 GCF_900518725.1 Notechis scutatus
ATAGATAGATAGATAGATAGATAGATAGATAGATAGATAGATAGATATGCCATCTGTCAGATATGGTATAGGGTGTCGTCTCCTGCTTGGGCAGGGGGTTGGACTAGATGACCTACAGGATCCCTTCCAACTCTTTTTGTAATCTGTAATGTCATACAGATGTAAATATAGGTACAGTGATAGAGAATTTGAAACTGGCGCATGCGCAGTATCGGGCGCCAGGCGGAGCGAAAGGAACCCAGCCGCGGCGAGGCCCGTGCGAGGGTCACGTGACTCCGCGAGAGCCCCGCCCCCCCCTCCGTCTCGTGCCGCCGCCCCACCCCAGTTCCCGGAAGTCCCCGTCGCGTGACCGGAAGCCGGAAGGAGGCGAGCCGCCAGCTGAGGGGGGGCTCGCCAGGGTCTCCCGTCCCCTCGGCCGGAGCAGCAGCAGCAGCAGCAGCGAGAGAGCCGCGGACGCCCCCTCCCCCCTCGGGCCTCCCCGCCCTCCGCCGCCGCCGCCGCCATGGGCTGCTGCTACAGCAGCGAGAACGAAGCCTCCGACCAGGTCTCGGCCCCGCCCGGGGAGGGGAGGAGGCCGGGTCCCCTCCGGCGGGTCTGGGGGCTTCGCGGCCTAGTGGGGGTCCCCGCCTCCCTCGCGTGCCGAGGGGGTCTGGCTGGGGGCGTCCCGGAGGGAGGCGGGGTCGAGGCAGGCGGTGCCTGCAGGGGAGGGGGCGAAGAGAAGACCCTCCCCCCCCCACAAACTCCCTCCGGCCCCCGCAGCCCAAAGCCAGGCCGGCCGGTCTCCTCCCTCTCCCCCCCTCCCCTGCTCTTATTCGGGGGGGGGGTGTTTCTCTGGGTCTGGGGGCCCTTGGGGGAATCTGGAAAGGGTCTCTGTGGAGGTGGGGAGGCTGTGGGGAATCTCCCCTCCTGGGGTCCCCGTGGGGCGGGGGGCAGGAAGGAGGTTCTGGGGCAAAGGGAGGCCTGGATTCTTTTGTGGGGGTCCCTGGGGCTCCCTGAGCTGGGCGGTTTCCTTGCAGGCGTTTCACGACCCAACTAGGGAACCTCATCAGGGCTAGAAGGGAGGAGGAGGAGTTGCAAAGTGGAGGAGGAGGAGGAAGGAAAGAGAAAGAGAAGGAAAGGCAAAGAGGAGAAGGAAAAGGAGGACTGTGGGCTCCTCGATGCTCCCTGAGTTGTGCTGTTTTCTTGCAGACATTTCATGACCCAACTAGGGAACAGCATCAGTGCTAGAAGGGAATGGGAATTGTAGAGGGGAGGAGGAGGAGGACTGTGGGGTCCCTGATGCTCTCTGAGCTGGGTGCTTTTCTTGCAGACGTTTCATGGCCCAACTAGGCAACAGCATCAGTGCTGGAAAGAAAGGGAGGGTTGGCTCTCTTGTTTATATATAAACTGTTTGCTCTGCCAGCGTTGGTGGGAGTGCAGTTTTTCTCCTAGTGCTAGTTCCTTGACTGGGATGTTGCTTTCTGTTTAATTGTTTGTCTGACGTCAATCCCTGCTTATCTGGATGTTTCATATTACCTCTGATGATGTTACCTAGTTGGGTCAGAAAAAGTCTGCCAGAAAACCAGAGAGCACCAAGGACCCCACTGTTGCCCTCCTACACCTCCTCTCCTCAAACTCCGCTCTTTTCTACTAGTGGCCCTGATGAGTTTCCCTAGTTGGGTCACAAACTCTGTGAGAAACGCACCAGAGAGCACCAAGGACCCCACAGTTCAGCCCTGAGCTACAAACATTTTCTTCTATTTATTTGTTGTGCCTGCAGTTTTCTTGGCCAGATTTCTGGGTCTTTTGTTTTGCCCTGTCCTCCTCCTCTTTCTCCTCCTCCTCTTCCTCCTTCTTCTCTTTCTCCTCCTCCTCCTCCTGGCTAGGGAGGGAGGGGAAGGGCCGCCCCGAAGCCACCCAGCCGGCTTCCCCACCCATGGGAGGGCCAGAAAGGCCACTCTTCCAGTTCCCAACCTGGGGCCTTTAGTCACCACCTCAAACACTGCTGCCTTCAGTTGGTGATTTTGCCTGGAGGAATCCATCCAGGTGTCTGGGCAGCCAGTTTCGGGGGTGGCTTTGTCATTGCTTCCCTTCTAGGATGAGAAGGTAGAATGGTTGAAAGTCACCTAGTCAGTGTCCTGCATTTGGGGTTCCTCCTGCCTCGCACCTCCGATCAGAAGCAGCTCCCAAGGCAGCAACTTTCCTTGACCCAGGCGGTCCTTGACACGGGGGAGCCCAACATTTCCAAGATTTGCTAAGTGAGGCCGTTGTGAAGCTGCCCAGAGTTACCCTGTGGTAAAAGATGGGCAGCCAATACATTTTAAAATAAATAAATAAATGGGGTTTTTGTCCCGTTTCACAACCTTTCTTGCCACCATTGTTAAGTGAATCCTGGCAGGTGTCAAGTTTGTAACATGGTTATGAAGTGAGCCTGGATTCCCCATGGACTCGGCTTGTCAGAAGACCCCAAAATGTGACCCAGATTCTGTGTGGTCGCCTGGTAGGATAAAGAAGGTCACGTGATCGAAGTTCAAACATTCAGCAACTGACCCACGTTTACGACCGTCACAGTGTACTGAGGTCCCCTTTTGCAACCTCCTGACAAGCAGAGTCGATGGGGGAAGCCAGAGTGTGTGTAACCAACTGCAGTGATTCACTTAACGGTGGCAAGAAAGGTCGTCAGATGGGGGGAAAACTCACAGTCGTAAGTCGAGGAGAACCTGTCGGTGGTAAGCGAAAGGCCGAGGAAAGTCCCAGAGCCAAGGAGACCAACGCTCTGGAGCAGAGCTGCCTCCGCTGGGTGTGGAAGTTCCGGAGAGTTCCAGGGATGGCAAAGTGTCCCATGGGCGTATAACCGAAAGAGCAGGACTGGGCTAGGAGGGGAGTGGCAGCATCAGGCTCCTCGTCCAGCCAAGGGGCTCCTTGGGGGCCACGTGAACTGCAGCAGGCTGTGGGAAAGATGGTTCCCCCCCCCCAAAGGGAAGTTGGCAGAGGGAGGAAGGCAGGCAGGACGATGACCCAGAAAGGGAGAGGAGGGGGCTGACGTTTCATGACCCAACTAGGTCACGTCATCAGTGCTAGAAGGGAAGTGGGGCTTGTGGAGAGGAGGAGGAGGAGGAAGAGGGAAAGGCCTGTGGGGTCCTTGGTGCTCTCCGAGCTGGGTGTTTCCCCTGAAGACGTTTCATGACCCAACTAGGTGATCTCATCAGTGCTTAGAAAGTAGGGGGGGTTTGCTCTCTGTTTATCTACGGGTGGCTTGGCCTGTCGGTGTGGGTGGAAGTGGTCATGGCGGTTTTTTCCTTAGGCTGTTTATGATTTGTTTGTTTGAATTGGTAGTTCCACAGCCACTAATACAGGGGTCATCAAACTTGGCAGCTTTAAGGCTTGTGGACTTCAACTCCCAGAATTCCTCCTCCTCCTCCAGTCATGTTAGCTCAGGAATTCTGGGAGTTGAAGTCCACCAGCCTTAAAGCTGCCAAGTTTGAAGAACCTTGCACTAAGAGATAAGCAGGGAGCAAATTCCCCCCTCCCTCCTAGCCCTGATGCGGTTCCCCAGTTGGGTCACGAAACGTCTGCAGGAAAACAGCCAAGCTCAGAGAGCACCAGGGCCCCCGTCTTCCTCCCTTGTAGACCTGATGACGTTCCCTGGTCATGAAACATCTGCCATAAAACCACGCAGCTCAGAGAGCCTCAGGGACCCCTCAGTCTTCCTCCTCCCCCCCCCCTTCTTGCAAACCTTCCTCCCTTCTAGCATTGATTATGATAATGTTCCCTAGTTGGGTCATGAAACGTCTGCAAGAAGAGAACCAAGCTCAGAGAGCACCCAGGACCCCTCTGTCGTCGTCGTCCTCTCTTGCAAACCTTCCTCCCTTCTAGCATTGATTATGATGACGTTCCCTAGTTGGGTCATGAAACGTCTGCAAGAAGAGAACCAAGCTCATCAGAGAACACCCAGGACCCCTCAGTCCTCCTCTTCCTCCCTTCTAGCCCTGATGCGGTTCCCCAGTTGGGTCATGAAACGTCTGCAGGGAAAGCAGCCAAGCTCCGAGAGCCCCACAGTCCCTCTCCCTCTTCCCTTCTCCTCTCTGCAAACCCCTCTCCCTCCTAGCCCTGATGAGGTTACCTAGCTGGCTCATGAAACGTCTGCAGGGAAAGCAGCCAAGAGCACCAGGGATCCCTCATTTCAGCCTCGAGCTGCAAATGTTCTCTTCTGCCTTTTTGTCTACCCAGTCCAGGAGGGATTAGGGACCTCCTGCCCGGCTCCACTTGCCCCTCCCCAGACTGACCTCCCTCCCGCCCCCTTGTTCCCTCACTTGCAGGGGGAGGAGTCCAAGCCCCTGCTGCCCCCGGCCTCCAGCCCACCCAACAAGTCCATGAATGGAATGGAATCCTGCTGCACTCTGCCTTCCGCCCGGACAGACGAGCAGGCCCTGCTCTCCTCCATCCTGGCTAAGACAGCCATGTAAGTCTTTGGCCCGGGGTGCGTGTGTGTGGGGGGGGAGGCTGCCTGTTCTGGGGGACCCAGGTGAACGGGGTTAATTTCCAGGGGTACCTGCGGTTATATACGTCCTTTTTCTTTCATCCTTTCTGTTGTTATCGAGCATTGCAAAGTCAGCCAGATGACCAGACTGGGTTTGGCATTTTTTATCCGCCTCTCGAAAGAGCCCTTCCCAAGGACCTGGGAGAGGCGGGTGTGGAGGCTGGATGGCGTTACAGCTGTCATGACGGGGTGTCAAGCCGCCTTTTGCAACTGACTGGCAGGGATTTTTGTCAGTGGCAAAATAATACTCAGAATGCTGGTTTTTCTCCATCGCCTCTTTTTGTTGTTTTCATTTATTAAATCTGTCTTGACTCCCCTCGTACTGCGTAGAGACTCTGGGACAGACTTGCAAATCTGATAGGAACAGAAGCGGAGGCGTTAGAGCAGGGGTCCCCAAACTTGGCCACTTTTAAGACTGCTGGAGAATCCTGGGAGTTGACGTCCACCGGTCTTAAAGTGGCTAAGTTTGGGGACCCCTGCATCAGAGGTTAAATAAAGAGAAATTCAGTTAAAAGCTGGAATAGTCCAGGGTGGAAGTGGGATCTTCTTCCTAGTCCACTCTCCACCCACCATGGGGCATCCCCCAGGCCAGGCCAGTTGGCAGAGCCAGCTCTGGAGGCTCTTGAGTGGGCCAACAAGGCCCCTTGGGGTCTTGTGAAAGATAACTACCTCCCTGCTTGAAAGCCTTGGGACCCTCGGCCCACCCCAGGTAGCCGTTACCCAACCCCGAGCATTGGCCCTGCTCCTGGCCGTGGGTATTTGGCTTGGGGCCAAGGTCCGGCTGCCCCAGAACCCCCACCCCCCGGGTCAGCTGCAGGGTAGTGTGTGTGTGCGGTCCTGAGCGAGGCAGGCGGGGGGGGGGGGGGGGGGGGTTCCCGGGGCGGGGGGGGGGGGGGGGGGGGGGGGGGGGGCTGCTTAAGCTCTCTCAGGCAGCCTTGCCGTGAGGTTACAGTTGTGAGTAGCCCTCGGCTTGCCACGACCCGGGTGCATCGTACAACGGTGCTGAAAAAGGAACTTATGACCGGTCCTCACCCTTATGGCCATCATAGCCTTCCCGTCGTCACATGTCCAAAAAGCCCATGCAATCCTAAGCTGCATGAACAGAGGGAGACAATCGAGATCAAGGGAGGTAACTAATACCCACCCTATAAAGCCTTAGTAAGGCCACACCTGGAGTCCCGCATCCAGTTTTGGTCACCGCACCACAAAAAAGATGTTGAGACAGAATACAGAGAAGAGGAAACAGGATGATTTTAGGGGACTGGAGACTAAGGCACATGAAGAACGGTTGCAGGAACTGGGCCTGGCTGGTCTAGGGAAGAGAAGGACCAGGGGAGGCAGGAGAGCAGCCTTCCAGCATTTGAGGGAGGGGCTACCACAGAGAGTAAGGGGTCCAGCTATTTTCCAAGGCACCCGAAGGCCAGACAAGGAACAATGGATGGAGACTTGACCAAGGAGAGATTCAACCTGGAAATAAGGAGAAACTTTCTGACAGGGAGAATCAACCAACGGAACAGAAGTTGCCCTTGGAAGTTGTGGAAGGTTCATCACTTGAGACTTTCAAGAAGAGACTGGACTGAAAAATGAACTGGGAACCCTTTTTTTCACACACACACCCCCATTGCAGCCTCCCCTGCGGTCACGTGATCAAAATTGGGATGTTTGGCAACTGGCATGGCCTTATGACTGTTGCAGTGATGACGTGATCCCCTTTTGTGACCTTTACGACCGGCAAAATCCGGGGGTGGGGGGTGGGCAGCCAGGTTCCCTTCACCACCGTGGGACTAACTTATCTGCAGTGGTTGACTTAACATCCGTGCCAAAGAAGGGTCGTCAACTGGGACAAACGCACTCAACAAATGTTTCGCTCAGCAACTTAAAATTCGGGGCTCGGTGGCGGACGTAACTCGAGGGCCACCTTGTGCTTAAACCGGCTGCCCGGCATGTTCAGTCCTGGGGAGGGAAATTTCTGGCGGTCCTTAAGATGAAACGGGTGCCGGCCCTGTTGTGGGAGGGGCTGCAGCCCAGCCCACCTGGAGTGGTTCAGTTGCCCCTGGTGGCAAGTGGAGGCTCGCGGGCCTCCTGGGGGGCCCTCTGGGGCTGCCCCCCCCCCGCCCCCCCCCCCCCCCCCCGCCCCCCCCTCCCCCCCCCCCCCCCCGCCCCCCGCCGGGCCGGGCAGGGCCCCCCCCCCCCCCCCCCCTCTGCTCCCCTGGACTCTTGGGACTTTCGGCTGCAGGAGCTGGCTGGCTCTGTCCCTTAGAACCAATATCACCGGCATTTTATATATTATATGTGCAGAAGTTCTTTTTTTAATCAATCCACTTTTATTTTAAAAGTAACTGAAGTTGGTGAACATACACAATGTTCCTTTCTCCCCTTGACTTTCTCAGCCTGTGAGGTGGGCTGGGCTGAGAGGGGTGGGGATGGGTCCCAAAGCCTCCCACCTGACTTTTATGAGGCATTGGGATTAGAATTCTCCACCCCTTGAGGATTGGCCCAAGGTCACCCAGCTGGACTCTCAAGGCAGGACTAGAACTCACCACCTCCTGGGGATTGGCCCCAAATCACCCAGCCTGCCTTAATGGCACCGTTCTTCGTGCCGTGATTAGCGCTTACGCACCGCTTCCCAGGGCCTCCCCAGCCCTCTCTGAGCCGTTGACAGAGTCAGCCTGTGGCCCCCACAACCACCTGGCCCCTCATTTTACCCACCTCAACCTGGAGCCTGGTGAGAATCGAACGGTGACTCTGGGCAGAGCCAGCCGGCAATGCTGCCCTCCAACCCCTGGGCCACCAGAGACCCCCCCCCCCCACAGGGGTGCCAGCCTCCTGGCAGAAGTCTCTCTCCTCCATAGCTGGGGGGTGGGTGGGCAGAAGCTTCTCCTGCGCCCCCTCCCCCTCACCTCTCGCCTGTGCCCCCCTTTTCCCGCCAGGTCTCCCGGATAGCTGCCTACGCCTACAGTGCCCTCTCCCAGATCCGCGTGGACGCGAAAGAAGACCTGGTGGTGCAGTTTGGGATCCCCTGATGCCCCTCTATCCGCTCGCCTGGGCTTGGGTGATTCCTCCTCCACGTTTGGTTTCTCCCCTCCCCCTCCACCGGCTCCACACCGCGGTGGGCCTCCGTGCACAAGAAGAGACACTGGGTCGGTCACCCGGCCACAGGGACACTTAACGCGTGGACAGCCAAAGGCGGGCGAGACCCATCCCCTGGCGTCCTCCTCCTCCTCCTCTTCTCCCCCAGCTGGGCCAGGCGGTGCCCGGTTGGTCTGGGCCAGGAGGCAGAGGGCGTTTGCCTTTGTGGTTGTAGCTCTGGAACGTGGACTTTGTGCCGGAGGGGAGGGGAGGGAGGGAGGGAGGGGCACAAGCATGCTAGGGGGAGCTCTTGTCACCCCCCCACCCCCCCTTGGCTGAGCCGGGTTGCTTCCTTCCGCCCCCCCCGTCCCCCCCCCATCTTTGGATGTTTTAGAGTGGGGGGAAAGGAGCGCAGGTGAATTGGAGCTTTTTAAGGGGGGGGGGAGAGGGGAGAAAAAGCCACACAACCACGGAAGTGAAGCCTTTTGGGTCCTAGCACCCTCCTCGGTCTGTACCTCCCTCCCCTGTTTTACCTGGCTGGGCTGTCGTTTTAATTTTTTTCTCTCTCTCCTCCTTTTGGTTTTGCTAAAGTAGGTTAAGAAAAGTATAAATATATTCATCCGAGCCAAGGCCCGCTCTTTATTTGACCCCGGAGGTGGAAGGAAGGATGGAAGGGCTGGCTTTATCCTTTCATTGGCGAGAGCCTCCCACGACACAAAAACAGCGGCCGAGACTCGGGGGAAGGGGGCGGGGGGGGGCGGGGGGGGGGGGGGGGGGGGGGACTGAAGGGCCCAGGAGGCCCCAACAATTGCAGGGACGGGGAAGCACCAGGGGTGACAACGACAGCATCTTGTTCCAATATTTGAAGGGCCGCCCCAAGATAAGAGAGAGTACATTTATTCTCCAAAAGACGCAGGGAAAGGAAGAAACGGGAGCTTAACAAAGAGAAATGCGACCTAGAACTAATTGAGCTAATTCAGCCGTGGAAGGGCTTTCCCTTCGGAAGTGGTGGGTCCCTTGGCAACCAAACTTTGGGGCTCCATCATGGTAGGGGGTCAAGGACCATCCCTTACCTGATGGGGCCAAGCAGGGAGAATACCGCAGGGGTTCTCAGCCTGGGAGTCACTGGCCCCCGGGGGCCCACCAAGGCTTGAAGGAACACGATGCTTTGAAGCAGGGCCCCCCAAACTCGGCACCTTTAAGACTTGTGGGCTTCAGCTCCCCTGCTTTAAATATCCGATTCCAGCCTTGGGGGGCCCCTGGTGTTCAAAGGTGTTCAAAGGGGGTCCGTGGTGAAGAAGAGGTTGAGGACCACCGACCTGCGCCTCCAGGTGCAACGTACAGGTGAAGCGGCAGGCGGAGCACCCCTCCAGAAGAGCCTTTGGAGTCTTGGCCGGGAAGTAAGAGGGTGTGCTGCGTTTTCTGCCTGGGCCCCATGGCAAGCAAGCTAGGGGGGCAGTGGGCCGAACTGACATTCCCTGAAGGGTGCCTTGAGGCCATCCAGCCAGAGCCCGTGTCCCACTCAAGTGTGCGTTGAACATCTCTAATGGGAGGTTTTGGAAGAAGGGGGAGGGGGCTTCTGGCTTACAGATACAACACGGCAGTTTGTCTTCCTGTTCTGTAGCACAGCAGCACGGGGCGTGTTTTGTGGGTCCTTGGTGCTCTCTGAGCTTCTAGCTTATTGGCCCTTATGCTCCCTTTAGCACTGAGGGTGTTCCCTATCTGGGTCATGAAACGTCTGCTAGAAAATCAACAGGCCGAGAGCACCAGGGGCCTCACAGTCCTCCTCGCTCCACAAACCTCTTCCTTCCTAACAATGATGACGTTCTCTAGTTGGGTCATGAAACGTCTGCAAGAAAACCACCAAGGTCAGAGAGCACCAGGGACCCTCATGGTCTTCCTCCTCCAACCCTTCCTCCTGATAATGTTCCCTAGTTGGGTCATGAAACGTCTGCAAGAAAACCACCAAGGTCAGAGAGCGCCAAGGACTCATTGTTTCAACCCTGAACTACAAAAATCCCCTCCCATTGGTGTGTCTTCCTTTGCCTATTTTATCCTTGACCAGTTACAACACTGGAAAAAAAGCGACACGTTATATCTAAGATACAACTAAGGAGAAACGCCCCAACCCTGAAAACCAACAACCAGTGGGACGCCAAAACAACAACCTGTGGGTGCCCCATCACTGGAGGCTTTTGAAGGAGAGATTCGACAGCCATTTGCCTGAAATGATAAGACTCTTGCTTGAGTGTGGGGGGGGGGTTGGACTAGATGACCTCCAGGGTGTCCCTTCGAACTCTTATTCTATGGCCTAGGAAACATTTCCCACTCTTCGTTCGCAACCGACTAAAAAAAAAACCCCACCCATTTGGAACAGAGAACATTTTCCTTTCGCATCTCTCCAGGCGCATCGGGTCGCAAATCCCCTGCCCCCCCCCCCCCCCAATGTCTGTGCCCCCCTGGCTCTCATTGGCCCCCCTCCCCGCAATTCACCAGGAGAAGCTGCTCTAAAGCTTTATTCCTCAGGAAGGCGGCCGTCCCCATCAGTAGCGCTCCCGTTTCTTCCGGATGGCCTTCGGCTTGATGTTCATGCGCCTCCAGACGGCTGCGGTGCTGCGGTCCAGTTTGGTGACGCCGCTGAAGTCGAAGTTCTTCAGCTGGGGCAAGGTGGACAGGACGTAACTCCTAGGTAGAAGGGAGGGAGGGACAGAGGGGGGGGTCATTCCCCTTGCTCCCTGGGCAGGACCCTTCTCCCCTCCCCTCCCCTCCCCTCGAAGGGCTGGAAGCCACGGAGGGAGGGCTGCCCACGGAAGGCTGCCAAAGGCGGGGAGGGCAGAAGGGATGAACCCCACATGCAGGTAGTCCTCAACTTGCAACAGCTCATTTAATGACTGGAAGTTAACGGCAGCACTGAAAAAGTGACTTAGGGCCTGTGATGATCCAAAGGGGCATGACACAAAAATAACAAAAGTCACCAAAGTAGAATAAATTCCCTTGAATGCCTCCAACTTGGACCCCAATGTCCAATTATCCTCAGCTGGAGTTCAAACTCTTCCAAAAACAGTCTATGAAAGGAGTAAATGCAGTCCGAACCCAAAGTAAAAATAATTAGAAATAAAAAAAACCCAACGCAAACCTCACTGAAGTAATTAACACAGCAGGCCAGGATGATAAATTGCAGATTTCCAAAAGATAACGCAGCACCCACAGTTGGGAGGACGCCAAAACCCAGATAAGCCTCGACCAAGATAATGCACGCTTTGCTTCCAGCAAGGTGCTGTGTGCAAACGCCCCACTTATATCCTGTTCTCCCAGCTGCAACTAATGAAAGGGATCAGGGCCCTTTCCTCCCCCATAAGCCATGTTGCTCCCTTCTCTGTTCCTCCCTGCGTGCCCTAGTATGCAGAGGGGGTGGCCCTGCGTCTTCCTCTGAATGCCCAGCTGGACTGTGCCCTCCTCTGGTTTCCTCCACAGCCACCGGAGCCCCACTCCCACTCCCTGTCGGCTGCTCCATCTCCCCCTCAGAATCAGACTCTGACAAGGGCATGATGGGACTGTTTTGCACACAACCGTTGCAGCATCCCTCCCGTGTCCCCCTGATCAAACTTCGGGCACTTGGCAAAGCGCTTCATATTTATGACGGTTGCAGGGTCCCCTTTTGCAACCACCTGACCAGCAAGCCAGATTCACTTAACAACCATGTTAACTCGCTTAACAACGGCAGCGATTCCCTGAACGAATGGGGGCAAGAAAGGTCGTAAAATAGGGGGAAAATAGAACAACGCTCTCACCGAAGTGACAGAAACATCGGGCTCAATGGTGGTCATAAGTTGAGGACTACCTGTCCTAAGAAGGGACTGGACAGCCCCTTGTCCAAAAGGCTGTGGGGGTGGTGGTCAACATCCCTTCCAACTCTGTTGCTTTTGTCTCAAGGAATCCTTCCAATCTACATGAGGATGCAAGCCAAGAGGTGTGTCTCCTCCTCCTCCTCCTCCTCACAAAACAGGTGAAAGGTCAGTTTCTCGTGGGTTGGCAGAGGTCCAAGAAGAGCAGAGAAGTTGAAGAAGCTGGCCCACCCAGTTGGACTTCCTGCGTGGCCTGGAACCAGCTCACTCCATAAGAGTTGATGGACCTTGGAGACCAAGGATGGAAGAAGACAATGGGTAGGGCAGGAGGACCAATAGATAACTGAACTAGGGCAGGTATCTCCAACCTTGTCAACATTGCAACTTGTGGACTTCAACTCGCAGAATTCCTCAGCCAGCACACGCTGGCTGAGGAATTCTGGGAGTTGAAGTCCAAACTCGTAAAGTTGCCAAGGTTGGAGATATCCGAACAAGAGAATAATTCAGGTTCTTCTGGGCTGTTCAGGATTGATTTTCCCTGTGTCAATCAGAGGTAGTAGCAGGAAGTTGCAATTGACATGATGTGTCATTGCTCCGATCGGTCTCTCTGTAGGGCATTGTGTAACCTTGTGTGTTCTCAAAAGTCTTGTGACATTTGAGTGGTTGGTTTCCATGACTCGGGAAGGGAGGCCGTGCTTTCCGCATACCCAAGAAGGGCGACGATTCGTCCAAATTTACTAAAAACGGTACCAACGCCAATTTGAAGCGGCGTTCTCGTCTGGCAAACTCTGTTGCAAAAAACCTGAAGCAGATCGGGAAGCCCCCCCCAAGGAGGATGGTTCTGAAGGATTCCACGGGGGGGGGGGAAGCAACTTGTCCTTTTGGTATTGGGGACTGGAGTCGATCCAACCCAAAAGGAAGCGCTGGATCCAGTTCTGGGAAGACTCCCAGGGAGAGGGGTGCATCCAATGAAATCAACCGCTTGGACACAGAAAGGGGGGGGGGGGAACGTGCTTCTCACGGGGCAGCTTCCAGCATGGAATTTAGGGGTTTTAATGCAAAGTTTCTGGGATCTGGAGAACAGCCGCTCCAAGTCCAGGATAACCGGGTGGGAAGGGACCTCGGAGAGTCGTGGTTCTTTTCCCCCGATGGAAGGGGAAATCAGAAAGCCCCCATCTTTTCACTTTCTAGCCCCACGCTTCTGGGATAGCATGGGACAAGCAGCCCAAGACTTGGAAAGGCTTCCATGCAAAGTTCCTTTGGATTGTATTAGGCATCCTCAAAATATAACTCACAATTATGCTGAGATTCACCTTAACATCCAATCTTTGCCTCGATAGCGTGAAAAAAGATGGTTATCTTCAACCCATAGCATAGGAGGTCCAGGTAAGAATGCCCAAAAACTCCCCCAGCCCAACCAGAGATCAATTCAGTGACCAATCAGGATTACAGATGTGACCACGTGACATGAGCTATATCTCCCAAGAGGCATGAACTACATTTCCCATGAAACATTCCCTTAAGGGGGCGGCTCTCGTTCCTAAATTAACTACTGTCTGTCAAGCCCCTGTTGGAGTCTGATTCTGAGGGAAAGGTCGAGCAGCTAACAGGGAGTGGGAGTGTGGCTCCGGAGGCTGTGGAGGAAATTGGGGAAGGGCACAGTCCGGCTGGGCATTCAGAGGAAGACGCAGGGCCAGCCCCTCTGCATCCTAGGGCACGCAGGGAGGAATGGAGAAGGGAGCAATGTGGCTTACGGGAGAGGAAAGGGCCCTGATTCCCTTCATTAGCTGCAGCTGGGAAAACAGTATTTAAAAAGGGCGTTTGCGCACAGAACCTTGCTGGAAGCAAAGCGTGCATTATCTTTGTTTGTCAAGTCTTATCTGGGTTCCGGTGTCTTCCCAACTGTGTGTGTTTCATTATCTTTTGGAAGTCTGCAATTCCTTATCCTGCTTTGTCTCATTAATTGCTGCAGTGTGGTTTGTGTTGGTTTTTATTTATAATTTAGATGTACTTTGGGTTCAGACTGAATGTCTTTCCTTTAAAAACTGTTCTTGGGAGAGCTTTTTCTCCAGCCAATGTTAACTGGATATTGGGGGCCAAGTTGGAGGAATTAAAGGGACTTTACCTACTTTGGGGACTTTGTTGCTTTTGTGCCACGCCCCTTTGGGTCATCACACTGTCTAACCAGCACAGGCGGCATTGGACGGTTCTCCGAGCTACTCAAAATTTCCGCTATCAGTTCTCCAGAACTGGTCAGAACCGGCTGAAGATCCACCTCTGCCTGCAACGGTTCTTCGCCTGTTTTAGCCTGGAGCAAAGCTTCCAGGGGTTTACCTGTAGCCCTTCTCCTCTTCGATGGGGTTTCCGTGCAGGGTCAGGTTGCGCAGGTGAGGCAACACGGCCAGCTTGTCCACTTCGGAGAGATGCTGGATGCTGTTGCCATGAAGGTTCAGGTTCCGGAGGTTGTAGAAGGTGGTCAGCACCTGGGAAAGAAGGGCAAGAATAATATTGGGGGAGGGGGGAGAGTTGACTCTAGTTTTAGTTTTACGGCTTGGTTGTTCCTTGTTGGCTTTTCCGAGCACCTGTGAAGGGCTCTGGTTATGCCTTTCAGGTCGGCTGCCCAGGGCTGCCCGGCCCATTCCTTCCCCTTGGCTATTAAGGGTGGTATGTATGATGGTCATAAACCGGGCATCCAGTCTCTCTCTGCCCCCCCCCCCCCCCAAAAAATCTCCTCTGAGGTGGATTTATGCCTCTGTGCTTTGTGGAGGAACCCAGCAATGTTTAATTGAATGGAATACTGGTGGTCCTCGACTTACGACCACAACCAAGCCCAAAGTTCACGTTCAGTGAGAATATCAACTAAAAATATACTCCTTTGGTCTTTATAGCTGCCAGCAGAAAGGAAAGTGTGTGGGGGGGAAACAGTGCATTCCTTAAGTGCCTAGATCATCACCCTGGCAGCCCAAAGTTGTCGGAGCGCCAGAATATGACTGGAGAGCCTGATGGATGACTCTGGGCTATGGATGTGTCCCATTGGAGAATATACATCCAGGGGGTAGGTGGGGGGAAGACCGGGGTCCAGGGGGAAACAAATGGTGTGTCAGAGTCCAGCTGACACCTTCCTATTATATATTATGAGTTAATATACACAGGGATGAGTTTAAAAAGGGGGCTTTGCATACTGGGTCGATGTTGGGCAGGTCGTTGAAGGAGAGGTCGATCCAGTAGATGTCCAGGGGATACTCCAGCAGCTTCTCCATAATGTCTGGGAAATCGGTCAGGTCGTTGAGGGTGTTGTTGTTCAGTCGGACGGCCTGGGTCAGTAGGCGGCCCCCCTCCAAGCGCCGGACGGGCCTGAGCCCGGGACGGGGCTCCTCGGTCAGCAGGTCTGGAGGGCAGCAAAGAGGGCAGAGGGAGGGCGCCTGCTGTGCCAGGAGCAACTGGGCACCGGCTGGCAGCAGGTGCCACCCGCACAGGGCCCCACAGCTCTGGAGCATGAGCAGAGTGCACTTCCCACTGTCAGGAAGCTGCTAGGAGATTCTCAGCCATCCAGGTCATGGTGGACCCCCAAAGGTGCTTAAAAAACAACAACAGGCAACTGGGCTTCCTTGTTCTTTTTTTAAAATGCTTAATTTCTCATCCAAGCTTCTTCAGTTCTGAGGAAGTTCTGAAACTTTTGGGTTGAGAAGCGAAACGTTTTCAAAGAGAAAAACAAGAAAGTCCAGTTTGGATGGGGGAAAAAAAAATAACTTTGGGGTTAGTTTTATCACTTGTTTTGAGAAACAGAAGGAGGACCTTCCCTTCTGGCAAAGCAGCAACCGGAATTTTATTTTTATTTTTATCTCACCTTTATTATTTTTACAAATAACTCAAGGCAGTAAACATCTCCAACATTATCTTCCTCCTCCTATTTTCCCCATAACAACCACCCTGAGAGGTGGGCCGTGGGCTGAGACAGGGAGGGACTGGCCCAAACTCACCCAGGTACCTTTAATGGCTAAGATGGGACTAGAACTCCCTGTCTCCTGGTGGGGGAGTCACCAAGGTCATCCAGCTGGCTTTCATGCCTAAGTTGGGACTAGAACTCACCACCTCCTGGCGATTGGCCCAAACTCACCCAGCTGTCTTTCCCAGCTAAG
>NW_020719093.1:0-15564 GCF_900518725.1 Notechis scutatus
TCTATAAAACAAAGAAAAGCGAACAAAGAAATGAAACAAGTGTCCTCTTTAGCTCTGCAAATCCTTCAAAGGAAGTGCTTCTTATTATGCAAAGCATGGAAGAAGCACTTTCTCTGACTCACTGAAAGAGCTACCTCTTTCCACCCCCCTCATAAAGTTGCTAGCTAACTGTTCCTGGCTGCTCCTATATGCACAGCTGTTTTGCTGGATGGCCTCTTAGTAACTAAGCTGAGTTCAAGTTTTGTTTTGACATATAAAATGTAAACAGTTTGGACTAAGATGCTTGACAGACCATCTTCACTTTTGCAGACAAAGATGAGCACATTGCGCTGAGCATGCAACAAACTGGTTTATGGAGATCATTTTGACTTTTCTTACAACAATCAATATAATCTATGGTAATTTCTATTCACTTTTCTTCATCAAGTATAAGCTCAAACAAATATGTAAACTAACATTTAAAAAAACAGACATTCAATATGTGTTAATGATTGGAATATTAGTCTTTGAACTGTTTGGTGCCTTGGAAGCAGAAGCAGCAATTTATGTCTAATTTAAATATTTGCACTCAAACTTTTAGAATGAAATCCTCCTAGGAGAGTTCCAATATAATCTATGAATATGAAAATACATTCTAAAACCGTATAGCCAAACAATCAGTCTAGTTAATAAATAGTTACAACTAAAATTGTGCCATGTTTAGAAAAAAAAAAAGATTTCAGTAAAGTAAGCGCTCAATATCTTTTCATGTTAATTTTTAATTTAGTATTAAGATGAAGTTATAGTGATATAGAGCAGGGGTCTCCAACCTTGGCAACTTTAAGCCTGGCGGATTTCACCTCCCAGAATTCCCCAGCCAGTTTTGTTGAAGTCCGCTGGGCTTAAAGTTGCCAAGGTTGGAGACCCCTGATATAGAGTCAGGAGGTGGTTACATGACAACATCAGTAAGAGAATGTGATCCTAGTTAGGCATGTAAGCAAGGTTAGAATATAATCAGAGAAACATTTTGTGTGAGGCCAAAAGTGTGTGAAAAAGGGGAATGGATTTATTTAGCCTCTTGGAAATAAGCATGAAAAATCATTTTGTGTCATCGGTGCCATGACCTACTTCATATAATTCTTTCCTTCACAGAACTGCACAGATGTTCAGTGGGAAGGTTTTGTCCCAAGCTGACAGTGTAATTTTGCTGATAACAACATTGGAAGAATCTTGGACTTTGCTATTGACGCATAGGATAGAATGTCAACAAATGAATTTGGTGCTCAGGAGATTATAGCTGAAAGAAAAACAATCCCTCCATTTTGCGAGGAGAGATTTGTCTAATATGCCTTGGACATACAGATGAAGATTGGTTTTCTTGTGTCCTTTCATCTTGTCCCATTATTTCATTATTAAAGCCGAGAGAAGAAAGCTTAGGAGAGTTCTGAGCTCTGCAAACCCTTGCATGAAAAGTTTTGCTGTAAATTTACCCAAGCCATCTTAAAAAAAAAAAGGATTTATTTTGCTCTCCTACGCTAAGATGGGAATATTCTTCTGCTGAGTCAGATGGCTTGGTGTAATATGCATTTTCATTTTGTTTTTAAAAGATTAAAACTGAAAGTGGAGTACTAACATTCCCTTCTCCAATTTTTCCATACCACAACCACCTGTGAGGTAACCTGAACTGGGAAATAATGACCCTGAAAATAATCTAGCAAACTTCCATGGTGACAGTGACCCTAGTTACAAGTCTCCAGGGTTCTTGGTCTAACTGCTACACTTTCACTTGGAAATGAAATGCATTACTTCACAAGAGAGTATTTCATTTACTAAAAATGTAAGGGAATATTATTTTTTTGAGTCTGTGGTTAAAGTAAACACAGACTGCAATTTTCTTTTTACTCAAGATTTTGGATTCCAGTCTGTAAGCTGTAATATATGGCTTGAATTCAAGTTTGAGTTAGTGTGCTAGTAAACCTGGAAAGCATGTTAATTCTGCTACCTTTATGTTGTATCTGCACAAAGCCTGTTTATGTAACAGTCAGTTCCTCCTCCTCCTCCTCCTTCTCTTCTTGCCCTGACATAACTCTTCAGCATGGTGTTAATATTCTGCACCATCATTAAAATCATAAATCACCACACCCCTCCAGCAGCTCAAGTCATTTTACAATAGAAAGTTGGCAAAGACATATATATGAATGAATGTAGAACCAGAGTTGACCCAGGGTCAACATTTGAACAATTCATTGTAAAAACATCTGTTTCAGAGAGGTCCTATTGATTTTTGTAATCTTTTCTATGCTACCTTGAGAAGGGAAACTTCTAATTCTAGCTCTAATTACAAGAACTGCTTAATAGTTCTTTAGGTATTTAATAGTATCTTAGATAGTATCTTTAATAGCATCTTAGATAGTATCTTTAATAGTAGATCTCTACTTAGATCTCTATATTCTGAAATCATCTGGAAGAGGTGCCATAAATAGATCCATTTCTGAGTCATATTACAAAGGCAATATTGGCAATATTAAATCAACATTTTGCCTAGCTGTGGCTGCTGTATTGATTCCTTCTGTTCTTAACTGCCTAACCTTTGCCAACTTTCTTGTACTAAAGATTAGTTCAGTTGATGTGAGTTTTCACATTTACGTCTTTCATTCTGTTTCCACTGGGACATTGTCACTGGAATAAAAATATTACAGTACTCAAAGTTAAGAATTTGAGATGCACACTAAGCTCTTCCTCATAAGAAAAAGAGGACCCTCAGGAGAAGTTTACAATTATCTGCCTCCACCTTATATTTATGAATGCTGGGCACATTTATACACTTTATGGTAATATATCCTAATTGTATGTCAGAAATATGGCATATAGGAGAGTTGTTACAGGCCCTGATTCTTTTTAGCTTTGTTTAGATTTGAGTTCATGATGCATTTAATAAGAATGGTCTTCCATATTTTTAATAGTTAGATCTTTGGGGAATGTTGATTTGTAATAAATATGAGAGTGGTTCCAAAACCAAACATTTTGTTTTATGACTACATATGAGTATGTAAATAAAAGAACCATTCTTCCAGTTCTTCTAAACTGAGCACCATACTTCATTTACCTGTATATGCTGTTTGTACTGCTTTGGCATTCCATTCTCATTCCCAGAATAAGTGATTGTTACTGTTGGTTTGCCTCTGAATACCAATGATGTAAAAATTGCCCTTCATGGTCTTCAAAATAAATATCTGATGAAGGTATGGTGAACTATTCCACACATGGACAAGGACTGGATAATACAGTACTGGTTTTATTACTTTATGTACTTATATTAGACATATAGGTATATTTTACTGCTTTGGGGTTAACTTGCTGGAGTTGATATATGAACATGAAAACCTATTGACCAGTAGCAGAGCAATATATAAACTTTGTGTAAATATGTGGGATTGTTCTCATTGGACATTAGCTATGAAAAAAATGAGGTTGAATCATTCTTTCCCTATTTAAATTTTTAAAACAAATGTCTGCTACATTTGTTCAAAACAGTAATATGCATGCAAAAAAGAAATGTTTGCTTTCTTTTGAAATAATAGACAATATAAGAGTTTCCTAATGTTATCTTCCTCTAACAGGGCTCTTCCAATAAATATTTTGGTTTCATTATTAGATAGTTGAGAATTCTGTGTTCATGTCCTCTGTCAGCGGAAATGTTTCTATGATTTCAAAATTTAACACTTTTATGCTTAAATTTAACACTGAGCTTTTTAAATATTCCTCCTCTCTTAGGAGCTTTAATTTTTGTAGCCCTCAGTCATTGACAGGGGATTTCATTTTAAGCCTTTACTATGCCTATTTTTGTGCTACCCCCTTCGCTGCTGAACAGAAACAAAAATGGATTCGTTATGTTGGAAGCATATAACTGGATTCAATGCACATTATTTTTCTTGGATGACATGTCAAATTATTAAGTTAATTGTATTTAACTAAGATCCAGAGTATAAAAGCAGAAGATAATGCACGGAAGTTTTCACCAAGAGAAAGATAATTCGTAAATGTGAAGCTTATAGTCTGTTTTAATTGATATCCCAAAAATCTTCTGATGTCTAGAAAATATACCAGTTCACTTCACAGGCAGATAAAAACTTTCAAATATCTTTAATTTTATATATATATATATATATACACACCACAAATCTGAAAAGCCTTTTAATTTTTCAATTAAACCTATTTTCCTAAAAAAAACTCCACAATGTTTGTGATACAATAACACAATTAAGAAAGCATATTGAATATATCACTTTTATTCTGTTCCTATAACCCAGTTAGTGATCATCTCAATCAGATCCTGTCACTGGAAATTTTGATCACACAAAATAACCCAAAATGTGAGCACGCGAGTGGAATAACCATTTGGGAAATACAGAATTCTGTTCACTTTCTTCAAGAAATTTTTGACATGAAGTGTTGGATTCGTAGAGCAAAGTTTTATGACGTCCCTAACTCCCCCTCCATAGAAGTAGAAGGCAACAGTACTGAAGGCTTGGTTTGACCTCTGCTTCTGTTTGGGGTAAATTAAATTGGAAAACAATTCAGCTGATTACCCAGTTGGGCACTACCTTGATTAACCCAACTGATGGTCTCAAGGGAACTGGAGGTTGTATTACAAAGGGAACAAATATTCCTGCTGAGCTTCTATTTGAAGGATTATAAATTACAAACCTGTATAAATCTTTAGAAAAGGTCGTAAAAGATAGGTACACAAGAGACAAGAGCTGAAATGAAATAGTCTACTCATTCTATGTGCCAGAAGGGATTAATACCAGAAGAAAAAAGCTCTCGATAAATAGGAAAGCTACATGACTTGAATGTTATATTTAAAAGTGGCACTACATCTGAAGAGTTCTGAACCAAAGTGGATATCATGAATGTTCTAACCCAATGCATTATTGCTGCATGAAATATGCCACTGGATGATTTTTAGAGCTGACCAGTGCTTGACTCTGTACTGGGTTACTTTAGACTCATTATTTTTTTTATCCAAGGGATGAATCTGGACACTTTTGTGTAAACACCATATTTGCCTTTCCGTGCACATCCTTCCCCCCAGCTGATAATCCCAGTAATAAAGTGGGTATCTCTGTATGCAGTGATGTGGGGCCCCCCACTGTCTCCCTGGCATGCATCTTGAGGCAGAGTATCATAGCCAGCACAGAACATATTTTGAGTAATTCGAAAATCACTGGAAAGCATGCAGGTGTGCCTGTCCACATAAGGAACCGTAATGACTTTAAGTGTGTTAGAGGTCGGTTCTTTAAATCGAATACGCCCAAATCCACTAACGATGCCAGAATCTTGTTTCATGAGGACTTCGTTGGCAAAATCAGCAGTGGGAAGGCAGGCAGGAACCACATTTTCAGAGAACTGGATAGGGGTCTTCATTCGGATGATGGCTATATCATAGTCATAGGCGACACGATCAAAGTTTTGATGCACATAGTAATAGTTGGGAGGAACAAATTTTGTATGCACATATATTTTATCCACAGAAAGAAGACGTCTGGTTTCTTTTCTTGATATGTCTATTTCCCCTGTGGAAGACCAACTTAGTAAAAATTGTATGTATGTACAACATAACTATCCACATTTCTGATAACCAGATAAATATTTTTATATTGAAAAATAACTTATAGATCCAAGAAACATATCTAATCAGAATTATGTATCATTGTTACAGCTATAACGCTGCTTTTTGTACTTGATTTACAAAGCAGAGTTGGCAGCATCTGTAACAAACTGTGGCAATGCCAAAATGCAAAGCATGTGATGGCATCATCACACCATTGCCACGATAACATATTTATATTGGGACATCTGATGCAAATATGTATGCTAAAGCATTTTACCATCTGTATTGCTTGTTCCTTACCCATTCTCACTTCTTGTGGTGAATGCTTGTGATCAAAATATCTTGGTTACACAATATTCTCAGCCAAAAATCAAACGAAATATATTACAGTTTTTTCAGTGTTTTTCAGCCTTGGCAGCTTTAAGATAGGTGGAGCATGCTGGCCTGGGAATTCTGGGAGTTGAAGTCCACCCAACTTAAAGCCACCAAGGTTGAGAAACACCAGCTTACAGATGCTAGTGTTGTGTAACATACAGATGTAGCATATAGGCTACAGCTACAGCACCCTTAAACCAGGGGTGAGATTCTACTGGTTTGGACCAGTTTGGGTGAACCAGATGTTAAATTTGCATCTGGTTCACTGAACCGGTATTTTAATTGACCAGCTGGCCTCGCCCACCCTGCCGCTGCCCTTCCAGGAGTCTTAACACGGCCCATTTTTGATACAGGTAAGTGCAGGGTCCGCGCGGAGGCTCTGGGAAGAAGAAAAACGGGCCTTTTAGAAGTGCAAAATGGGCCTGTTTCCGGCATCTGGAAGGCCTCCAGAGCCCCGTGGAGGCTGTTTTCACTCTCCCAGAGGCCCGAGGGAAACCTCTGGACCCTTGGGAAGGTGAAAAATGGCCGTCCCGGAAGTTCCGGTAGGCCACGCCTACCAGGGCCACTCCCGCCCAGCAACTGGGCAGCGAACTGGTTACTGGGATTTTTGTATCCCACCCCTGCCTTAAACATAAAATGTTAAAAATATAACCATAGCAGAGAGTGAAGAATGTCATTAAATGCAATTGGATAATTAAATTAATTTAATTTGATGCATTAGGATAGCAAAGAAAGTGTACTCTGATTTTGCCTAGCTTGAGACATATTAGTAACCAAAAATATATATTTAATTAAGGCTGCAATGTTATGCATACTAATTTGGGATTGCATCAGAAGACACAGTTGGCTTGCACTGTAAATATTTTTGAAGCTAGACAACAATTTAAATACCCACCTACAACAACTCTAATGTACTTGGTCTGGTTAATGCAGTGGGCTGCAGTAAGCACATAGATGGGACTCAAAATTGTTCCTCCACAAAACCCATCTCCTTGATCATTTATCAGAAGTGCCTAAAAATAGAAGTCATAAAGTTATATGGCTAAAGCTGTCCAGAGTCACCTCATAGGAGAGATAGGTGGCATAAAAATGTAATAAAATGTAATAAAATAAAATAAATAAATAAAGAAATAAATATTATTCTTGGAATATTGATTTCATAACAGATGGTGAGGAACATCTTCAAAGAGAGTCAAAAAAGGCAGCTGGGACTATGGAATTTAAAGTCCTGTGTTTTTTTTAAATCTAAGTCATATAACAATTGTTGGAGCTTTCGTTGTGCAGTCACAGTCAGTATCTTTACTTCTCATACACACACACACACATACACGTTATGAAAGTAATTGGATATTAAAAGTAATGCATGTTTCATTGTTTCAACAAATGTAGGCTATAAATCAATTAGTATTCTCTCATACAGATTGAACTCATTTACCTGCCATGGACATTCACCCAGTTTGCAGTCTGTTCCATTAACAACTCTGATATCAGGGCTTGGATTATCAGATTTTTTCAGCAAAGTTGCATTCTGGGACTGCACAGTGGGAACTAAGCCAGAGAAATTTGTAGGAGTTTCAACAAAATTATTTTCATCAATCGCATCATAGTCATCAGAAAAATCTGTTTGAAAGTCAGGCAGACTTGCTTCCCTCTTGTTCCTTGCTTTTATATTTCTACCACACGAAAAGTCACCTGAAAAATCACAATGAGGATTTCAAATTAAATGATATAGCAATATTAGAACATGTGGTCAAGAAACAAGAATACAAAAAAAAAAAAGACACCTTTATATCTAATTAATCTTAGTCTGAGTTAGAAAACTATTAACAAATCAGAAAATTGCCATCTCTATTCTTTTAATAAAGGATAACTGTTGCTGAAAACTAGATATTGGAATGCTGATTAATTAGCCCAGCCCACTTTTACCAATTCTGCCATTACATAAGGAAACAATTCCTATCAAAGAATAAAGCAATATTTAGATAGCCTTCATTGTCAATGGACAGAGATAGATTGTGCCAGTAAAGGTACAGTGGAGTCAGAGTTGAAAAGCTATCAGGATGCATAAAAAAGCCAAATGGAGATCTGACCCTTTTGTTACCATATAAAATGCTGCCTTCCTCCTTTATAATAAAATAATATACAACCAACAGTCAAACTAAGTTTTTTTTTTAAGTTCTGACTTAAAATATGACAGAATGTACATAGCCCAGTAGGAATAACACACCAGTCTTTGGCTAACATGGATATGAGAAAACCAAAATAAAATGTTATAATTAATTGTTTTAACTGAAAAAACACATTCATACCTCCAGCAACACAAGAGTGCCCATCATCTCCCAAAAGGTAACTTTCAGCACATGAACACTGAATTTCGTTTTGAACAGGTTTGCAGAAGTGCCAACAGTTACCATTGTCCACTCTGCAGGACTGATATAAGACTATGTGAAAAAATAAGCAGACAAAGCATTAGTAGATTTTTAAAAAATCATCTTCTTTATACAAAGATAAAATTGTGGCAGCCATAGCCAATCTTCTTAGCATAGCAATCCTATGTTGCTTGCTTATAATGGGATGTTAGGGAAACTGGTTGCAGAAGCAGAAGTGATGCTGGTAGGAATTTAAAGTCCTCACTCTTTTCTGCCGATGGACCTTGTCTCCCACTATTGATGGGAAAAACCTGAAGAAAACTGTAAGCTTCATATATTTTCCCACAAAATAGAGGAAATTTATCAACTAAACCTGGGATTCTATTTTTTGGGGAGGGGGGAAATTAGTTGCACATTTCTTTATCATGGCTCCAAATGGTTCAGCCATTTTGGTACATGTCCTTTAAACTAGAAATAGCAGGTTAGTGTATCCAAATTTTAGATATTAATGTAAAAACTCCACCCATTTCACATATGCATTATTAAGCATGAGCTAACTATGGCTGGTCAGAAAAAGAATCTTGAAATCATAGTTTCATACCATGACCAAATAGTGTTAAAAGAGAAATAGACAAATTAAAGGATAACCAAGCTACTGCTCTTTTTCACTGTATATTGTACCAGCTGTACACCAATAAGAGACGAGGATGTTAGCTACAAAAACATAGTCTTTGACCTGGTCCATCAGGGGTGGAATTCAAATTTTTAACAACCGGTTCTGTGGGCATGGCTTGGTGGTCATGTGACTGGGTGGATGTGGCTTGGTGGTCAAGTTATTGGCTGGGTGTGGCCAACTCAATATCACTCACATCGAGGCATGCATCTCCTCGCCTGGTCTCTCGTGACTATGGGGATGCTGCAATAGTTGTAGGTGTGGAAAATGGTCATAAGTCACATTTTTCAGTGCCATTGTAACTTTGAATGGTCACTCCACACAAGCAAAGTACCAGCAAAGGAGGGGGAGACGTTCCTGAGACAGGAAGTCTAGTCCTGCCAACAATGTAATAAGGGTTAACGGAGGGTGAGTTTCTGTAAGCAACACCAGAATGTTTTCTTCCTGCCTTCCTTACAGGATTAGGCCAGTAATTTCTTCTAACAACCGGTTCTCCGAACTTCTTAGAATGTTAACAACCGGTTCTAGCGAATAGGGGCGAACCTGTAAAATCCCACCCCTGTGGTCCATCTAGTTGCTTTTTATCATCTAATATTTCTGAATGGATTGTCCATATTCTTAGGAACATCCTTTCCCGTTACTTCTGCCAATAATATTGTTAAGAAGCTACCATATATTCAAGAAACCACCTACAAAACCATTAACTTTACTTCATAAACTAAATCTAGGCCACATATGTTTTTCTTGGATGGCAGCTAAACCTTGGAAAATTGTGTTAATTTTATTTGGCCATTCTTCTTCTTCCTCGTTCCCTCCCCTTGACAAGTCTTGTAAAAATTTGAAAAGATGTGAGATTATTTTCCCTAAGTCTTCAAAAATTTCAGTGAAATCTTATGGGAACTGACAGTTTACTTAGATTGAAGCATCATTGAGGCCATAGCAATAAATGGCTCTATTCTTTCCCTTAAGTCTTCTGAATTGCTCCAGCTCAACTTACCATATTGACAGTTTTTCCCTTCATAGCCAGCCAAGCAGGTACAGGTATAACTACCAATGCCATCTTTGCATGTCCCGCCATAATGACAGGGGTTTGATGAACACTGATCCCCATCTAGCATGAAAAAAGAAGAAGTTGAAATCCAAATGCAGAAATACTGTACTGTACGTTCAGAAGAAAAATCGAAGTTACTGTTTCCTGGAAGAGAAGTTCAAATGCAGTACCAAGTATGGAAATTTTAAGATGGCCATAATGAATAATACTTATTCTCAACTTTGGATCAATCAACTTTACAAAAGAAATATACTGCACAGAGGAAGAGTTTGCATGCAAATTACCAAGAAAGGTTTCTCACAAGTTATATAGCAAATCTAAGCCAGTTTAACACATGGAACTACATTACTTCAGTCCTCTATAGGAAAAGGAAACTTGGTTCTGTGGACAGATGGTGCTATGGATAAAGTTTGACCAAATCGTGTAGCTTACTTTACTCATGAGGTTAAATCAGAATATATGACCTGCCTTAGAACCTAACAGAACACATTTCTTAAAAATAATTGTTGATCATTGAAATTATTAGATGACTTGATTTGAGGATGTTAATGGCCACATATATTATGGATATGTATAGACTTTGAAATGTCCCACATATGGATAGTAATAAATTGTTTATGACCTTATATTAGAGTATCTATAACTGGGATTTTTCTAAGCTTTGAAGGACTTAAGAATCTGAATTAATAAAAAATGGGGATCGACCGGTCACTTTTAATTTATCCTAAACATACAGTACTTTTCATTTTAATCAAAATTAATATATTGATTCCATCAAATACATTGCATATATTTAACTATTATGTTAGGAAAAATGTATGGAGCAAAAGCAGATGATCTCTTACCTACATAAACATTCCAGAAGGTCTCCTGATTAGAAAAAAATACATACACGTTAGAGTTTAACAGTATTAAATAAAAATTACAAGGCCAGGAAATTGAACAAAAATAATTTAAGAAGAATCTTATGCAACATTTTGGTGACTGGTGATTAAGCACTAATACTAATATATCACAATATGTCATAAACAGTTTTCCTCTCTCAACTGCACTTCCACTGAAAAGTTATTTCTATATTTTAAAAACCGTTATCTTTTTGTATTCTTTTAATGCAAATATGGACAGTCCTTTAATGAAAAGAATGATTAAGAATTTACCCACGCCAAGAATGGTTTTTTTATTTGCTTTGCAGGGTTTTAAGCATGGTTAATCACATGATTAATTTTCAAATATAAAAAGTGGATGAGAAATGTTACAAGATAATAAATGAATACAAATCTTGTAAGAGCTGTTTACACTTTAGTGTGAGAATGATCTGGGTGACACACAGATTTGTTGGGTGCTCAGAGTGTGTGATGGAAGTGCCTCCACATTCCAGTTTTCTTTAGCAGGATGAAGAAAAGAGATATATAGTCAAAGAGGATGGAACAGCCAAAAGCAACAGAAAGAACCAACGAAAAAAAATGATCTGGTAAAATATTCCATGATGAAGACATACTTGAAACCCATACCATGCCACCTGATTTTGATTCTGAAGGCCTCAAGAAATAAGATGCATAGAAACACACATGCACCAAACGAGTAGATAGAGAGAGCAGTCAAAGATACACACTTACAGTTTTCTCGTTATCTTCAAATGCCTCCCTGGCTTCTTCTTTTGAACATCTCTCCTCAATGCATTCCCTTTCAATGTTTCCAGCTTTAAATTCCTCAAACAGTGAATTAGCTCGTTTTGTTCTTTGCAAAAATCTATTTGCCACTTTGCTTTTTAAGAATACTAAAGAAGAACAAAATAAAGATCATATAGACACGAACTATTTTTCCTGCCCCCCCTCCCCCAGCCAAGAAATAATATTCTGTATAATTATTTTTAGGGATAATATTACAAAAAATGACAGTCCTGAGTTTTAAAAATCATTATTTCTGACATGGGAAGGATTTCATAAGCTTTTTATGAGAGGAAATATAAATATGTCAAATGTGCAAGATTTAATAATCTAATAATGATTTATTAGATTGACAAATCATAATCACGAACAGAGTTTTATCAGGCATGACCTGAAAGAAATAGCCTCCTATGGACATACAGAGCAACACAGATTATACTTATTATACTACAATGAGATCCATAAGTTTACACACAAACTTTTTCAACCACTGAATTCCATCACATGGGATTACAAAAGGATCCAAAGTATATTTGGAGAACTTGCCGATGTCAGAGAGCTGAACTTTATAGCCAAAAGTTTTGGCTGCAGTACATATTCCATGTAATGACTGATTCAGAAATAAATTTGGATCCATCATCCACATTACTTATTCACTTCTAGTGTCTCCTGATTCTTCATTTAATTCTTACACGAATCTTTGTTCTTATGCTTTTATGAGTCCTGAAATGAGACAATCTTGTATCCCAATGGCCATTCCTTTGATTTCCTATAGAAAGTAAATAATTTCAGGCAGACTTTTTATTTCTACAGTTCTAAAAACTGCTAAAAACTCCCTGAAATTTTTTTCCCCTAAATGTGGCCAATCATGTACGTATATTCTGAATTGCTGGAATATTCTTAGCTATCTCTATGTACTCTTGATTTGCTACAAGACAACTCTAGCAAGTTGTTTCCATAGTACCAGATCTAAAGGTCTGCTCTGATCTTTCTTGACCTTTCTGGCACCTTTGATAAAAATGATCCCAACTCTAACTTATCTGGTTTTCCCTTTATCTATCAAACAACCATTTTCTGATGTAGAAAGCTAATCCTGTCTCTTTCTTAGTTCCCACAACAGAAGTTATTGTTCTCTTGTTTTATTCTACTGCATTACATTTTCCAACCTTCTGCCTCTGTATACTTTCAATATCAATCTATCCTAATTGACCAAATTTATTTATTTACAGAATTTATTGAAAGTGCCCCAAAGTCTTGGGTAGCTTCTAGTATAAGCAATACTTATTAAAAACACAAGAAAAATAATTCTCCAGATGAAAACAACATTACTCAACACGTAAGAAAGATTCAACAATGGCTCCACAGACACCCTAAACCTAGACCTAGGAAGAGGCCCAAGTCTTAAGAATCTTCCAGACTCTAAGAGAGTGAATGCCATGTTGTCTCTGGGGAGAGGGCAGGGGTTGTGAAAGAGAAAGCATATTTCTTCAGTTCCACAAAATGACATTTAATTAGAGGGCACACCTACTTGTTCTACTTTAAACATTCACAAAGCACATTTCACAAAGAATTCCAAGGCAGATATCCATTGGGTAAAACAGTTTCAGATAGTCCTCAAAATATGACCGGATTGTCTGTCACTAAGCAATGATGGATCATTAAAGGAATCATCATGTGATTTTACTACTTTTTTGCCATGGTCTTTCAGTTAATCATGTAGTCATTAAAAAAATCACATAGTGATTAAGCAAATCCAGGATCTCCTGATCGCAGGGATGCCTTAATAGTAATAAGGGTGAGGAATGGTCATAGGTCAGTTTTTCCAGTGCCGTTGTACTTTTAAACAGTTGCTAAATATGTAACATTATATAATATATAATAAGTATATAATAAGTATATAACAAATATGAGAGATATAAAACCTGTTCAAATAGGAATCAGACAAGAATTCAATTCAAGCAATTAAAATGCCTGAGAAAATAGAATGGTTTGGTTTTGTAACAAAAAGAGAGACTAGTACTAATGTACACAGCTGCAACACTGAGGAATACATTCCTCAATAGACTTTCTTTCTCTTGCTAATAGATAAGTAAAACTTGGGAAAAGCAGATCTCTCAATCCTGATCTCTCACAAGGAGAAGCTCTACCTTATTTGGATTCAGTTATAATGCATTATTCCTCATCCAGCCAATCATTGGTGCAAGAATGGGAGCCATAGTATTTTTTGAATAGGTCATAGAGAAATATGTGTGAGTATCATCTGCATATTGATGATGCCTTGCTCTAAATTTCCTGGTGAATTTCTTCAGTGTTTTGATGTACCACAGAAGACAGAATATAGGTCTGAGGAATACCACATTATAGCTGCACTTGAAAAAGTCCAAGAGACACAGATTAAAGATAACTTGAGAGACAGAATAGAGCCATTGAAACTGTTGCCAAAATATGCAATACAAAAACACATTATGCTTGACTCAATAAAAAAATACTGGAAGTTCAAGAAGAACCAACAATCATTATTGTAGAGTTGTAATTGCAGGAATGTTCCTATCTCGGATGGCAAACCTCAGATAAAGAATGTTTCCAAGCAAATACAACTCAGGCAAACAAAGTCACTCATCTAAAGGAGGATTAGAGAGAGGAAGTAAACATATGTTAGACTTTAACTAGAGATAATTAATTGTGTTGGTTGCTATGCTAAACAGTAACAAAAGTTAAGCAGAAACCAAAGTTAACCAATGTTGGAGGATAACTAAAAATGTGTATAAATGCAAGAATAGATTCCAATAAAGATCATCATGATTCAGTTGATCATGATCAAACAACTCGACTGCCTCGTCATTACAACACATTATCTATACTAAAAGATTATCCATCAGGCTAATCAAGACAGCCTTAACCTCAATAATCTGTACTAAATCCAATTTGAAATGGGTTGAGATAATCTACTTTTGTCATCCCTGTAAGGTAATCCAGACAAGAAGCACCAACCATGAATACCAATACTACTTTCAACATAAAATTACAGCAACGAATCATGCAATTCTGAAAGTAACTCTTCCTTTCCTTACTTTTACTTTCTTGAAAATTAGGAAATTCAATTATTGTCTATCTCTGATGGATACAGGGATAACTACTTAAGAAATCTAATAATTTCCTCATTTAAATAGGGTGGAATCTTTCTATCTCCAAAGAGGCATTTATGAAAGCATCTCTAATAACATCCTGGACTGATGTTACAAGCCAAAGATCCCGAGGACAAATGCTGGAACATTTCACAGAAGATGTACGCCCCTGTCCAGATGTTGTCATCACAAGGAATGCTAGGCATATCATTTTGAGCTTCTAAATGAAAGTCATGATAGAAATCTAAGAAGTATTTAAATGCAACAAATAAGTTGCTATTTGAATAAAAAATTCTTCATTAGAAAAATTCATTAGAAAATTTGGAGGGATGCTGCTGATTCTTATACACTTTTCAGTGACCCCAATAAGAATCAACTGTTTCTCACTGCCTTTTGTTTGAAATGCTGTGCATTTAAACTCACATCTGTTAAACTATAAGCCAGGCTTATTCTCCATCCCATGTGGCAGAGCTATCAGCCATTAATTGTGTATTATATTAGGCAGGGGTGGGATTCAAATTTTTAACAACCGGTTCTGTGGGCATGGCTTAGTTGGTGGATGTGACTTGGTGGTCATGTGACTGGGTGGACGTGGCTTGGTGGCAATGTTATTGGCTGGGTGTGGCCAACTCAATATCACTCACATCAAGGCACGCATCTCCTCGCCTGGCCTCTCGTGACTGTGGGGATGCTGCAACAGTCGTAAGTGTG
>NW_020719094.1:0-15563 GCF_900518725.1 Notechis scutatus
CACACTTACGACTGTTGCAGCATCCCCACAGTCACGAGAGGCCAGGCGAGGAGATGCGTGCCTTGATGTGAGTGATATTGAGTTGGCCACACCCAGCCAATAACATTGCCACCAAGCCACGTCCACCCAGTCACATGACCACCAAGTCACATCCACCAACTAAGCCATGCCCACAGAACCGGTTGTTAAAAATTTGAATCCCACCCCTGCCTAATATAATACACAATTAATGGCTGATAGCTCTGCCACATGGGATGGAGAATAAGCCTGGCTTATAGTTTAACAGATGTGAGTTTAAATGCACAGCATTTCAAACAAAAGGCAGTGAGAAACAGTTGATTCTTATTGGGGTCACTGAAAAGTGTATAAGAATCAGCAGCATCCCTCCAAATTTTCTAATGAATTTTTCTAATGAAGAATTTTTTATTCAAATAGCAACTTATTTGTTGCATTTAAATACTTCTTAGATTTCTATCATGACTTTCATTTAGAAGCTCAAAATGATATGCCTAGCATTCCTTGTGATGACAACATCTGGACAGGGGCGTACATCTTCTGTGAAATGTTCCAGCATTTGTCCTCGGGATCTTTGGCTTGTAACATCAGTCCAGGATGTTATTAGAGATGCTTTCATAAATGCCTCTTTGGAGATAGAAAGATTCCACCCTATTTAAATGAGGAAATTATTAGATTTCTTAAGTAGTTATCCCTGTATCCATCAGAGATAGACAATAATTGAATTTCCTAATTTTCAAGAAAGTAAAAGTAAGGAAAGGAAGAGTTACTTTCAGAATTGCATGATTCGTTGCTGTAATTTTATGTTGAAAGTAGTATTGGTATTCATGGTTGGTGCTTCTTGTCTGGATTACCTTACAGGGATGACAAAAGTAGATTATCTCAACCCATTTCAAATTGGATTTAGTACAGATTATTGAGGTTAAGGCTGTCTTGATTAGCCTGATGGATAATCTTTTAGTATAGATAATGTGTTGTAATGACGAGGCAGTCGAGTTGTTTGATCATGATCAACTGAATCATGATGATCTTTATTGGAATCTATTCTTGCATTTATACACATTTTTAGTTATCCTCCAACATTGGTTAACTTTGGTTTCTGCTTAACTTTTGTTACTGTTTAGCATAGCAACCAACACAATTAATTATCTCTAGTTAAAGTCTAACATATGTTTACTTCCTCTCTCTAATCCTCCTTTAGATGAGTGACTTTGTTTGCCTGAGTTGTATTTGCTTGGAAACATTCTTTATCTGAGGTTTGCCATCCGAGATAGGAACATTCCTGCAATTACAACTCTACAATAATGATTGTTGGTTCTTCTTGAACTTCCAGTATTTTTTTATTGAGTCAAGCATAATGTGTTTTTGTATTGCATATTTTGGCAACAGTTTCAATGGCTCTATTCTGTCTCTCAAGTTATCTTTAATCTGTGTCTCTTGGACTTTTTCAAGTGCAGCTATAATGTGGTATTCCTCAGACCTATATTCTGTCTTCTGTGGTACATCAAAACACTGAAGAAATTCACCAGGAAATTTAGAGCAAGGCATCATCAATATGCAGATGATACTCACACATATTTCTCTATGACCTATTCAAAAAATACTATGGCTCCCATTCTTGCACCAATGATTGGCTGGATGAGGAATAATGCATTATAACTGAATCCAAATAAGGTAGAGCTTCTCCTTGTGAGAGATCAGGATTGAGAGATCTGCTTTTCCCAAGTTTTACTTATCTATTAGCAAGAGAAAGAAAGTCTATTGAGGAATGTATTCCTCAGTGTTGCAGCTGTGTACATTAGTACTAGTCTCTCTTTTTGTTACAAAACCAAACCATTCTATTTTCTCAGGCATTTTAATTGCTTGAATTGAATTCTTGTCTGATTCCTATTTGAACAGGTTTTATATCTCTCATATTTGTTATATACTTATTATATACTTATTATATATTATATAATGTTACATATTTAGCAACTGTTTAAAAGTACAACGGCACTGGAAAAACTGACCTATGACCATTCCTCACCCTTATTACTATTAAGGCATCCCTGCGATCAGGAGATCCTGGATTTGCTTAATCACTATGTGATTTTTTTAATGACTACATGATTAACTGAAAGACCATGGCAAAAAAGTAGTAAAATCACATGATGATTCCTTTAATGATCCATCATTGCTTAGTGACAGACAATCCGGTCATATTTTGAGGACTATCTGAAACTGTTTTACCCAATGGATATCTGCCTTGGAATTCTTTGTGAAATGTGCTTTGTGAATGTTTAAAGTAGAACAAGTAGGTGTGCCCTCTAATTAAATGTCATTTTGTGGAACTGAAGAAATATGCTTTCTCTTTCACAACCCCTGCCCTCTCCCCAGAGACAACATGGCATTCACTCTCTTAGAGTCTGGAAGATTCTTAAGACTTGGGCCTCTTCCTAGGTCTAGGTTTAGGGTGTCTGTGGAGCCATTGTTGAATCTTTCTTACGTGTTGAGTAATGTTGTTTTCATCTGGAGAATTATTTTTCTTGTGTTTTTAATAAGTATTGCTTATACTAGAAGCTACCCAAGACTTTGGGGCACTTTCAATAAATTCTGTAAATAAATAAATTTGGTCAATTAGGATAGATTGATATTGAAAGTATACAGAGGCAGAAGGTTGGAAAATGTAATGCAGTAGAATAAAACAAGAGAACAATAACTTCTGTTGTGGGAACTAAGAAAGAGACAGGATTAGCTTTCTACATCAGAAAATGGTTGTTTGATAGATAAAGGGAAAACCAGATAAGTTAGAGTTGGGATCATTTTTATCAAAGGTGCCAGAAAGGTCAAGAAAGATCAGAGCAGACCTTTAGATCTGGTACTATGGAAACAACTTGCTAGAGTTGTCTTGTAGCAAATCAAGAGTACATAGAGATAGCTAAGAATATTCCAGCAATTCAGAATATACGTACATGATTGGCCACATTTAGGGGAAAAAAATTTCAGGGAGTTTTTAGCAGTTTTTAGAACTGTAGAAATAAAAAGTCTGCCTGAAATTATTTACTTTCTATAGGAAATCAAAGGAATGGCCATTGGGATACAAGATTGTCTCATTTCAGGACTCATAAAAGCATAAGAACAAAGATTCGTGTAAGAATTAAATGAAGAATCAGGAGACACTAGAAGTGAATAAGTAATGTGGATGATGGATCCAAATTTATTTCTGAATCAGTCATTACATGGAATATGTACTGCAGCCAAAACTTTTGGCTATAAAGTTCAGCTCTCTGACATCGGCAAGTTCTCCAAATATACTTTGGATCCTTTTGTAATCCCATGTGATGGAATTCAGTGGTTGAAAAAGTTTGTGTGTAAACTTATGGATCTCATTGTAGTATAATAAGTATAATCTGTGTTGCTCTGTATGTCCATAGGAGGCTATTTCTTTCAGGTCATGCCTGATAAAACTCTGTTCGTGATTATGATTTGTCAATCTAATAAATCATTATTAGATTATTAAATCTTGCACATTTGACATATTTATATTTCCTCTCATAAAAAGCTTATGAAATCCTTCCCATGTCAGAAATAATGATTTTTAAAACTCAGGACTGTCATTTTTTGTAATATTATCCCTAAAAATAATTATACAGAATATTATTTCTTGGCTGGGGGAGGGGGGGCAGGAAAAATAGTTCGTGTCTATATGATCTTTATTTTGTTCTTCTTTAGTATTCTTAAAAAGCAAAGTGGCAAATAGATTTTTGCAAAGAACAAAACGAGCTAATTCACTGTTTGAGGAATTTAAAGCTGGAAACATTGAAAGGGAATGCATTGAGGAGAGATGTTCAAAAGAAGAAGCCAGGGAGGCATTTGAAGATAACGAGAAAACTGTAAGTGTGTATCTTTGACTGCTCTCTCTATCTACTCGTTTGGTGCATGTGTGTTTCTATGCATCTTATTTCTTGAGGCCTTCAGAATCAAAATCAGGTGGCATGGTATGGGTTTCAAGTATGTCTTCATCATGGAATATTTTACCAGATCATTTTTTTCTTTGGTTCTTTCTGTTGCTTTTGGCTGTTCCATCCTCTTTGACTATATATCTCTTTTCTTCATCCTGCTAAAGAAAACTGGAATGTGGAGGCACTTCCATCACACACTCTGAGCACCCAACAAATCTGTGTGTCACCCAGATCATTCTCACACTAAAGTGTAAACAGCTCTTACAAGATTTGTATTCATTTATTATCTTGTAACATTTCTCATCCACTTTTTATATTTGAAAATTAATCATGTGATTAACCATGCTTAAAACCCTGCAAAGCAAATAAAAAAACCATTCTTGGCGTGGGTAAATTCTTAATCATTCTTTTCATTAAAGGACTGTCCATATTTGCATTAAAAGAATACAAAAAGATAACGGTTTTTAAAATATAGAAATAACTTTTCAGTGGAAGTGCAGTTGAGAGAGGAAAACTGTTTATGACATATTGTGATATATTAGTATTAGTGCTTAATCACCAGTCACCAAAATGTTGCATAAGATTCTTCTTAAATTATTTTTGTTCAATTTCCTGGCCTTGTAATTTTTATTTAATACTGTTAAACTCTAACGTGTATGTATTTTTTTCTAATCAGGAGACCTTCTGGAATGTTTATGTAGGTAAGAGATCATCTGCTTTTGCTCCATACATTTTTCCTAACATAATAGTTAAATATATGCAATGTATTTGATGGAATCAATATATTAATTTTGATTAAAATGAAAAGTACTGTATGTTTAGGATAAATTAAAATTGACCGGTCGATCCCCATTTTTTATTAATTCAGATTCTTAAGTCCTTCAAAGCTTAGAAAAATCCCAGTTATAGATACTCTAATATAAGGTCATAAACAATTTATTACTATCCATATGTGGGACATTTCAAAGTCTATACATATCCATAATATATGTGGCCATTAACATCCTCAAATCAAGTCATCTAATAATTTCAATGATCAACAATTATTTTTAAGAAATGTGTTCTGTTAGGTTCTAAGGCAGGTCATATATTCTGATTTAACCTCATGAGTAAAGTAAGCTACACGATTTGGTCAAACTTTATCCATAGCACCATCTGTCCACAGAACCAAGTTTCCTTTTCCTATAGAGGACTGAAGTAATGTAGTTCCATGTGTTAAACTGGCTTAGATTTGCTATATAACTTGTGAGAAACCTTTCTTGGTAATTTGCATGCAAACTCTTCCTCTGTGCAGTATATTTCTTTTGTAAAGTTGATTGATCCAAAGTTGAGAATAAGTATTATTCATTATGGCCATCTTAAAATTTCCATACTTGGTACTGCATTTGAACTTCTCTTCCAGGAAACAGTAACTTCGATTTTTCTTCTGAACGTACAGTACAGTATTTCTGCATTTGGATTTCAACTTCTTCTTTTTTCATGCTAGATGGGGATCAGTGTTCATCAAACCCCTGTCATTATGGCGGGACATGCAAAGATGGCATTGGTAGTTATACCTGTACCTGCTTGGCTGGCTATGAAGGGAAAAACTGTCAATATGGTAAGTTGAGCTGGAGCAATTCAGAAGACTTAAGGGAAAGAATAGAGCCATTTATTGCTATGGCCTCAATGATGCTTCAATCTAAGTAAACTGTCAGTTCCCATAAGATTTCACTGAAATTTTTGAAGACTTAGGGAAAATAATCTCACATCTTTTCAAATTTTTACAAGACTTGTCAAGGGGAGGGAACGAGGAAGAAGAAGAATGGCCAAATAAAATTAACACAATTTTCCAAGGTTTAGCTGCCATCCAAGAAAAACATATGTGGCCTAGATTTAGTTTATGAAGTAAAGTTAATGGTTTTGTAGGTGGTTTCTTGAATATATGGTAGCTTCTTAACAATATTATTGGCAGAAGTAACGGGAAAGGATGTTCCTAAGAATATGGACAATCCATTCAGAAATATTAGATGATAAAAAGCAACTAGATGGACCACAGGGGTGGGATTTTACAGGTTCGCCCCTATTCGCTAGAACCGGTTGTTAACATTCTAAGAAGTTCGGAGAACCGGTTGTTAGAAGAAATTACTGGCCTAATCCTGTAAGGAAGGCAGGAAGAAAACATTCTGGTGTTGCTTACAGAAACTCACCCTCCGTTAACCCTTATTACATTGTTGGCAGGACTAGACTTCCTGTCTCAGGAACGTCTCCCCCTCCTTTGCTGGTACTTTGCTTGTGTGGAGTGACCATTCAAAGTTACAATGGCACTGAAAAATGTGACTTATGACCATTTTCCACACCTACAACTATTGCAGCATCCCCATAGTCACGAGAGACCAGGCGAGGAGATGCATGCCTCGATGTGAGTGATATTGAGTTGGCCACACCCAGCCAATAACTTGACCACCAAGCCACATCCACCCAGTCACATGACCACCAAGCCATGCCCACAGAACCGGTTGTTAAAAATTTGAATTCCACCCCTGATGGACCAGGTCAAAGACTATGTTTTTGTAGCTAACATCCTCGTCTCTTATTGGTGTACAGCTGGTACAATATACAGTGAAAAAGAGCAGTAGCTTGGTTATCCTTTAATTTGTCTATTTCTCTTTTAACACTATTTGGTCATGGTATGAAACTATGATTTCAAGATTCTTTTTCTGACCAGCCATAGTTAGCTCATGCTTAATAATGCATATGTGAAATGGGTGGAGTTTTTACATTAATATCTAAAATTTGGATACACTAACCTGCTATTTCTAGTTTAAAGGACATGTACCAAAATGGCTGAACCATTTGGAGCCATGATAAAGAAATGTGCAACTAATTTCCCCCCTCCCCAAAAAATAGAATCCCAGGTTTAGTTGATAAATTTCCTCTATTTTGTGGGAAAATATATGAAGCTTACAGTTTTCTTCAGGTTTTTCCCATCAATAGTGGGAGACAAGGTCCATCGGCAGAAAAGAGTGAGGACTTTAAATTCCTACCAGCATCACTTCTGCTTCTGCAACCAGTTTCCCTAACATCCCATTATAAGCAAGCAACATAGGATTGCTATGCTAAGAAGATTGGCTATGGCTGCCACAATTTTATCTTTGTATAAAGAAGATGATTTTTTAAAAATCTACTAATGCTTTGTCTGCTTATTTTTTCACATAGTCTTATATCAGTCCTGCAGAGTGGACAATGGTAACTGTTGGCACTTCTGCAAACCTGTTCAAAACGAAATTCAGTGTTCATGTGCTGAAAGTTACCTTTTGGGAGATGATGGGCACTCTTGTGTTGCTGGAGGTATGAATGTGTTTTTTCAGTTAAAACAATTAATTATAACATTTTATTTTGGTTTTCTCATATCCATGTTAGCCAAAGACTGGTGTGTTATTCCTACTGGGCTATGTACATTCTGTCATATTTTAAGTCAGAACTTAAAAAAAAAACTTAGTTTGACTGTTGGTTGTATATTATTTTATTATAAAGGAGGAAGGCAGCATTTTATATGGTAACAAAAGGGTCAGATCTCCATTTGGCTTTTTTATGCATCCTGATAGCTTTTCAACTCTGACTCCACTGTACCTTTACTGGCACAATCTATCTCTGTCCATTGACAATGAAGGCTATCTAAATATTGCTTTATTCTTTGATAGGAATTGTTTCCTTATGTAATGGCAGAATTGGTAAAAGTGGGCTGGGCTAATTAATCAGCATTCCAATATCTAGTTTTCAGCAACAGTTATCCTTTATTAAAAGAATAGAGATGGCAATTTTCTGATTTGTTAATAGTTTTCTAACTCAGACTAAGATTAATTAGATATAAAGGTGTCTTTTTTTTTTTTGTATTCTTGTTTCTTGACCACATGTTCTAATATTGCTATATCATTTAATTTGAAATCCTCATTGTGATTTTTCAGGTGACTTTTCGTGTGGTAGAAATATAAAAGCAAGGAACAAGAGGGAAGCAAGTCTGCCTGACTTTCAAACAGATTTTTCTGATGACTATGATGCGATTGATGAAAATAATTTTGTTGAAACTCCTACAAATTTCTCTGGCTTAGTTCCCACTGTGCAGTCCCAGAATGCAACTTTGCTGAAAAAATCTGATAATCCAAGCCCTGATATCAGAGTTGTTAATGGAACAGACTGCAAACTGGGTGAATGTCCATGGCAGGTAAATGAGTTCAATCTGTATGAGAGAATACTAATTGATTTATAGCCTACATTTGTTGAAACAATGAAACATGCATTACTTTTAATATCCAATTACTTTCATAACGTGTATGTGTGTGTGTGTGTATGAGAAGTAAAGATACTGACTGTGACTGCACAACGAAAGCTCCAACAATTGTTATATGACTTAGATTTAAAAAAAACACAGGACTTTAAATTCCATAGTCCCAGCTGCCTTTTTTGACTCTCTTTGAAGATGTTCCTCACCATCTGTTATGAAATCAATATTCCAAGAATAATATTTATTTCTTTATTTATTTATTTTATTTTATTACATTTTATTACATTTTTATGCCACCTATCTCTCCTATGAGGTGACTCTGGACAGCTTTAGCCATATAACTTTATGACTTCTATTTTTAGGCACTTCTGATAAATGATCAAGGAGATGGGTTTTGTGGAGGAACAATTTTGAGTCCCATCTATGTGCTTACTGCAGCCCACTGCATTAACCAGACCAAGTACATTAGAGTTGTTGTAGGTGGGTATTTAAATTGTTGTCTAGCTTCAAAAATATTTACAGTGCAAGCCAACTGTGTCTTCTGATGCAATCCCAAATTAGTATGCATAACATTGCAGCCTTAATTAAATATATATTTTTGGTTACTAATATGTCTCAAGCTAGGCAAAATCAGAGTACACTTTCTTTGCTATCCTAATGCATCAAATTAAATTAATTTAATTATCCAATTGCATTTAATGACATTCTTCACTCTCTGCTATGGTTATATTTTTAACATTTTATGTTTAAGGCAGGGGTGGGATACAAAAATCCCAGTAACCAGTTCGCTGCCCAGTTGCTGGGCGGGAGTGGCCCTGGTAGGCGTGGCCTACCGGAACTTCCGGGACGGCCATTTTTCACCTTCCCAAGGGTCCAGAGGTTTCCCTCGGGCCTCTGGGAGAGTGAAAACAGCCTCCACGGGGCTCTGGAGGCCTTCCAGATGCCGGAAACAGGCCCATTTTGCACTTCTAAAAGGCCCGTTTTTCTTCTTCCCAGAGCCTCCGCGCGGACCCTGCACTTACCTGTATCAAAAATGGGCCGTGTTAAGACTCCTGGAAGGGCAGCGGCAGGGTGGGCGAGGCCAGCTGGTCAATTAAAATACCGGTTCAGTGAACCAGATGCAAATTTAACATCTGGTTCACCCAAACTGGTCCAAACCAGTAGAATCTCACCCCTGGTTTAAGGGTGCTGTAGCTGTAGCCTATATGCTACATCTGTATGTTACACAACACTAGCATCTGTAAGCTGGTGTTTCTCAACCTTGGTGGCTTTAAGTTGGGTGGACTTCAACTCCCAGAATTCCCAGGCCAGCATGCTCCACCTATCTTAAAGCTGCCAAGGCTGAAAAACACTGAAAAAACTGTAATATATTTCGTTTGATTTTTGGCTGAGAATATTGTGTAACCAAGATATTTTGATCACAAGCATTCACCACAAGAAGTGAGAATGGGTAAGGAACAAGCAATACAGATGGTAAAATGCTTTAGCATACATATTTGCATCAGATGTCCCAATATAAATATGTTATCGTGGCAATGGTGTGATGATGCCATCACATGCTTTGCATTTTGGCATTGCCACAGTTTGTTACAGATGCTGCCAACTCTGCTTTGTAAATCAAGTACAAAAAGCAGCGTTATAGCTGTAACAATGATACATAATTCTGATTAGATATGTTTCTTGGATCTATAAGTTATTTTTCAATATAAAAATATTTATCTGGTTATCAGAAATGTGGATAGTTATGTTGTACATACATACAATTTTTACTAAGTTGGTCTTCCACAGGGGAAATAGACATATCAAGAAAAGAAACCAGACGTCTTCTTTCTGTGGATAAAATATATGTGCATACAAAATTTGTTCCTCCCAACTATTACTATGTGCATCAAAACTTTGATCGTGTCGCCTATGACTATGATATAGCCATCATCCGAATGAAGACCCCTATCCAGTTCTCTGAAAATGTGGTTCCTGCCTGCCTTCCCACTGCTGATTTTGCCAACGAAGTCCTCATGAAACAAGATTCTGGCATCGTTAGTGGATTTGGGCGTATTCGATTTAAAGAACCGACCTCTAACACACTTAAAGTCATTACGGTTCCTTATGTGGACAGGCACACCTGCATGCTTTCCAGTGATTTTCGAATTACTCAAAATATGTTCTGTGCTGGCTATGATACTCTGCCTCAAGATGCATGCCAGGGAGACAGTGGGGGGCCCCACATCACTGCATACAGAGATACCCACTTTATTACTGGGATTATCAGCTGGGGGGAAGGATGTGCACGGAAAGGCAAATATGGTGTTTACACAAAAGTGTCCAGATTCATCCCTTGGATAAAAAAAATAATGAGTCTAAAGTAACCCAGTACAGAGTCAAGCACTGGTCAGCTCTAAAAATCATCCAGTGGCATATTTCATGCAGCAATAATGCATTGGGTTAGAACATTCATGATATCCACTTTGGTTCAGAACTCTTCAGATGTAGTGCCACTTTTAAATATAACATTCAAGTCATGTAGCTTTCCTATTTATCGAGAGCTTTTTTCTTCTGGTATTAATCCCTTCTGGCACATAGAATGAGTAGACTATTTCATTTCAGCTCTTGTCTCTTGTGTACCTATCTTTTACGACCTTTTCTAAAGATTTATACAGGTTTGTAATTTATAATCCTTCAAATAGAAGCTCAGCAGGAATATTTGTTCCCTTTGTAATACAACCTCCAGTTCCCTTGAGACCATCAGTTGGGTTAATCAAGGTAGTGCCCAACTGGGTAATCAGCTGAATTGTTTTCCAATTTAATTTACCCCAAACAGAAGCAGAGGTCAAACCAAGCCTTCAGTACTGTTGCCTTCTACTTCTATGGAGGGGGAGTTAGGGACGTCATAAAACTTTGCTCTACGAATCCAACACTTCATGTCAAAAATTTCTTGAAGAAAGTGAACAGAATTCTGTATTTCCCAAATGGTTATTCCACTCGCGTGCTCACATTTTGGGTTATTTTGTGTGATCAAAATTTCCAGTGACAGGATCTGATTGAGATGATCACTAACTGGGTTATAGGAACAGAATAAAAGTGATATATTCAATATGCTTTCTTAATTGTGTTATTGTATCACAAACATTGTGGAGTTTTTTTTAGGAAAATAGGTTTAATTGAAAAATTAAAAGGCTTTTCAGATTTGTGGTGTGTATATATATATATATATATAAAATTAAAGATATTTGAAAGTTTTTATCTGCCTGTGAAGTGAACTGGTATATTTTCTAGACATCAGAAGATTTTTGGGATATCAATTAAAACAGACTATAAGCTTCACATTTACGAATTATCTTTCTCTTGGTGAAAACTTCCGTGCATTATCTTCTGCTTTTATACTCTGGATCTTAGTTAAATACAATTAACTTAATAATTTGACATGTCATCCAAGAAAAATAATGTGCATTGAATCCAGTTATATGCTTCCAACATAACGAATCCATTTTTGTTTCTGTTCAGCAGCGAAGGGGGTAGCACAAAAATAGGCATAGTAAAGGCTTAAAATGAAATCCCCTGTCAATGACTGAGGGCTACAAAAATTAAAGCTCCTAAGAGAGGAGGAATATTTAAAAAGCTCAGTGTTAAATTTAAGCATAAAAGTGTTAAATTTTGAAATCATAGAAACATTTCCGCTGACAGAGGACATGAACACAGAATTCTCAACTATCTAATAATGAAACCAAAATATTTATTGGAAGAGCCCTGTTAGAGGAAGATAACATTAGGAAACTCTTATATTGTCTATTATTTCAAAAGAAAGCAAACATTTCTTTTTTGCATGCATATTACTGTTTTGAACAAATGTAGCAGACATTTGTTTTAAAAATTTAAATAGGGAAAGAATGATTCAACCTCATTTTTTTCATAGCTAATGTCCAATGAGAACAATCCCACATATTTACACAAAGTTTATATATTGCTCTGCTACTGGTCAATAGGTTTTCATGTTCATATATCAACTCCAGCAAGTTAACCCCAAAGCAGTAAAATATACCTATATGTCTAATATAAGTACATAAAGTAATAAAACCAGTACTGTATTATCCAGTCCTTGTCCATGTGTGGAATAGTTCACCATACCTTCATCAGATATTTATTTTGAAGACCATGAAGGGCAATTTTTACATCATTGGTATTCAGAGGCAAACCAACAGTAACAATCACTTATTCTGGGAATGAGAATGGAATGCCAAAGCAGTACAAACAGCATATACAGGTAAATGAAGTATGGTGCTCAGTTTAGAAGAACTGGAAGAATGGTTCTTTTATTTACATACTCATATGTAGTCATAAAACAAAATGTTTGGTTTTGGAACCACTCTCATATTTATTACAAATCAACATTCCCCAAAGATCTAACTATTAAAAATATGGAAGACCATTCTTATTAAATGCATCATGAACTCAAATCTAAACAAAGCTAAAAAGAATCAGGGCCTGTAACAACTCTCCTATATGCCATATTTCTGACATACAATTAGGATATATTACCATAAAGTGTATAAATGTGCCCAGCATTCATAAATATAAGGTGGAGGCAGATAATTGTAAACTTCTCCTGAGGGTCCTCTTTTTCTTATGAGGAAGAGCTTAGTGTGCATCTCAAATTCTTAACTTTGAGTACTGTAATATTTTTATTCCAGTGACAATGTCCCAGTGGAAACAGAATGAAAGACGTAAATGTGAAAACTCACATCAACTGAACTAATCTTTAGTACAAGAAAGTTGGCAAAGGTTAGGCAGTTAAGAACAGAAGGAATCAATACAGCAGCCACAGCTAGGCAAAATGTTGATTTAATATTGCCAATATTGCCTTTGTAATATGACTCAGAAATGGATCTATTTATGGCACCTCTTCCAGATGATTTCAGAATATAGAGATCTAAGTAGAGATCTACTATTAAAGATACTATCTAAGATGCTATTAAAGATACTATCTAAGATACTATTAAATACCTAAAGAACTATTAAGCAGTTCTTGTAATTAGAGCTAGAATTAGAAGTTTCCCTTCTCAAGGTAGCATAGAAAAGATTACAAAAATCAATAGGACCTCTCTGAAACAGATGTTTTTACAATGAATTGTTCAAATGTTGACCCTGGGTCAACTCTGGTTCTACATTCATTCATATATATGTCTTTGCCAACTTTCTATTGTAAAATGACTTGAGCTGCTGGAGGGGTGTGGTGATTTATGATTTTAATGATGGTGCAGAATATTAACACCATGCTGAAGAGTTATGTCAGGGCAAGAAGAGAAGGAGGAGGAGGAGGAGGAACTGACTGTTACATAAACAGGCTTTGTGCAGATACAACATAAAGGTAGCAGAATTAACATGCTTTCCAGGTTTACTAGCACACTAACTCAAACTTGAATTCAAGCCATATATTACAGCTTACAGACTGGAATCCAAAATCTTGAGTAAAAAGAAAATTGCAGTCTGTGTTTACTTTAACCACAGACTCAAAAAAATAATATTCCCTTACATTTTTAGTAAATGAAATACTCTCTTGTGAAGTAATGCATTTCATTTCCAAGTGAAAGTGTAGCAGTTAGACCAAGAACCCTGGAGACTTGTAACTAGGGTCACTGTCACCATGGAAGTTTGCTAGATTATTTTCAGGGTCATTATTTCCCAGTTCAGGTTACCTCACAGGTGGTTGTGGTATGGAAAAATTGGAGAAGGGAATGTTAGTACTCCACTTTCAGTTTTAATCTTTTAAAAACAAAATGAAAATGCATATTACACCAAGCCATCTGACTCAGCAGAAGAATATTCCCATCTTAGCGTAGGAGAGCAAAATAAATCCTTTTTTTTTTTAAGATGGCTTGGGTAAATTTACAGCAAAACTTTTCATGCAAGGGTTTGCAGAGCTCAGAACTCTCCTAAGCTTTCTTCTCTCGGCTTTAATAATGAAATAATGGGACAAGATGAAAGGACACAAGAAAACCAATCTTCATCTGTATGTCCAAGGCATATTAGACAAATCTCTCCTCGCAAAATGGAGGGATTGTTTTTCTTTCAGCTATAATCTCCTGAGCACCAAATTCATTTGTTGACATTCTATCCTATGCGTCAATAGCAAAGTCCAAGATTCTTCCAATGTTGTTATCAGCAAAATTACACTGTCAGCTTGGGACAAAACCTTCCCACTGAACATCTGTGCAGTTCTGTGAAGGAAAGAATTATATGAAGTAGGTCATGGCACCGATGACACAAAATGATTTTTCATGCTTATTTCCAAGAGGCTAAATAAATCCATTCCCCTTTTTCACACACTTTTGGCCTCACACAAAATGTTTCTCTGATTATATTCTAACCTTGCTTACATGCCTAACTAGGATCACATTCTCTTACTGATGTTGTCATGTAACCACCTCCTGACTCTATATCAGGGGTCTCCAACCTTGGCAACTTTAAGCCCAGCGGACTTCAACAAAACTGGCTGGGGAATTCTGGGAGGTGAAATCCGCCAGGCTTAAAGTTGCCAAGGTTGGAGACCCCTGCTCTATATCACTATAACTTCATCTTAATACTAAATTAAAAATTAACATGAAAAGATATTGAGCGCTTACTTTACTGAAATCTTTTTTTTTTTCTAAACATGGCACAATTTTAGTTGTAACTATTTATTAACTAGACTGATTGTTTGGCTATACGGTTTTAGAATGTATTTTCATATTCATAGATTATATTGGAACTCTCCTAGGAGGATTTCATTCTAAAAGTTTGAGTGCAAATATTTAAATTAGACATAAATTGCTGCTTCTGCTTCCAAGGCACCAAACAGTTCAAAGACTAATATTCCAATCATTAACACATATTGAATGTCTGTTTTTTTAAATGTTAGTTTACATATTTGTTTGAGCTTATACTTGATGAAGAAAAGTGAATAGAAATTACCATAGATTATATTGATTGTTGTAAGAAAAGTCAAAATGATCTCCATAAACCAGTTTGTTGCATGCTCAGCGCAATGTGCTCATCTTTGTCTGCAAAAGTGAAGATGGTCTGTCAAGCATCTTAGTCCAAACTGTTTACATTTTATATGTCAAAACAAAACTTGAACTCAGCTTAGTTACTAAGAGGCCATCCAGCAAAACAGCTGTGCATATAGGAGCAGCCAGGAACAGTTAGCTAGCAACTTTATGAGGGGGGTGGAAAGAGGTAGCTCTTTCAGTGAGTCAGAGAAAGTGCTTCTTCCATGCTTTGCATAATAAGAAGCACTTCCTTTGAAGGATTTGCAGAGCTAAAGAGGACACTTGTTTCATTTCTTTGTTCGCTTTTCTTTGTTTTATAGA